>VYXF01009614.1:366413-399743 GCA_013397295.1 Polioptila caerulea
TGTTCAGCCTGGAGACTGAGGGGAGCCCTCATGAGGGGAAGGCAAGGGGCAGGCACTGATCTCTTCTCTCTGTGACCACTGACTGGACCCAAGGGAATGGTCTGAAGCTGTGATGGGGGAGGTTTGGTTTGGATATTAGAAAATGGTTCTTCACCCAGAAGAAGGAAAAGGCTCTCAAGGGAAGTGGTGACAGCACCAAGCCTAATAGAGTTCAAGAAGTGTCTGGACAGTGCTCTCAGACACATGGTGTGATTCTTGGGGTGTCCTTCCCAGGGCCAGGAGTTTGACTTGGAATGATACTTGTGAGTTCCTTCCAACTCATATTCTATGATTCCAATACAGATAAAATGGGATGCAAAGTTTTGCACTTTCAGTCATAAAAATCTGTTAAAAGTACGCTTATGCACTGCCAGCTAGTTAATTCCAAAAATTCTGCTTCCTTCAGTGCTGCACTAATTAGGAATACTTTTCTCTGCATATCACTCCAGTTTCTTTACACATTTCCACAGTGAGTGTGGCAGAAGTGCTATACCATGGAAAGATGTTTGTATTTCTAATCATCATAATTCCTTCTTTGTCACTGCATTCATGTTGAAATCTTTCATTATGTTACAAGACTTTTCACTTATTATTTTTTCCTTTTTTTCCTATTTTTTTATACATTCAGAAATTAAGTCTGCACACTTTAGCAGAATTCACCCATGCTTATAAGCCTAAAAGTAAACACGCTCAAAAATACCGAGGTTTGACATAGTTCCAGAAAGCATGTGAGCACAAATCCAGCTTGAGATAAATCAACAGTTGAGACATTTGCAACTGTGTCAGAAATTTAACCCTGTAATTAAATGCCAAGTTGAGGATGTTAAAATATTTTAATAATCCTCCGAACAGGACTGCCTTATAAACTGCTTGCTTTGGCAACTGACTGGCCTATCAAGAAAACTCTGAGCAAATTATTTAGCTATCAGGTTACAATAAGCTGAAAAGGAAATGTAATTCCAATGAAAAGTAGAATAACATACAGCAGTTGGGAGAATTAAAATGTTTCAACATGCACATCACTAATGTACAGCTGATGAGAGACTTCTCAACACAACTGAAAGCTGGGGAAAAAATGAAGCTAAATGTTTATTGCAATGATCTCATTTAAAGGCAATAACCCCTCAGGGTTCAAGATTCAACTTAACAAACCATTAGCAACTCCAGCTCTGAAGCGATTATTTCACCCGAGTTCTCACTGCTCCCAACACACAAGTGTGTTCCTCTCGGCTGTAAAGCTGTAGCTGACACACGACACAGCACAGTGACATGGCACAGTGAAAATACCTGGCTAAAGAGTGTAAAGATAAGAAATATGTACAGTATGTTCAGATTTATTTCTGAACTGCAGTTCTGCCTTACAAGGGGCAGATCTGCAGACCACCCAACAATCTGGTTTTATAATAATCATGCAAACCAGCAGCAGCAGGAGGCCCTTCAGGTGAGAGGTCTCCATGTACCAGGCAGAGCTGGGGGCATGTGTGGGAGTGTTTTCCTGCTTCTAAAATCTGTGAATAAACTTGTGTGTTGGTCATGAAGCCTCTCTGGCAGCGGGTGAGGCACAGGCAGGTACTTACAGCAGAGGGCTTTCTGCAGCCTGCGGAGTTTCATGGCAGTCCGGTATGCCGAGAACCTGACGTTGTTCAGGTCAGCTGTAGGAAGGCAATATTAGAACAAAAGATCAGCTTTACACACTAGAAATAACCAGACTCACAAAGATGTTGTTATGTTGAAGTACAAGACTATACCTGTTGGTTAAAAGAGCAGAGGGGGAAAAAAATATGTTAGCAATTCCACTGAGCTAAAGCCCTCAAATCTTGACAAGTAACCATCCAAAAAAACCCCACTAAGTCGTAAAATGTAACTTCCTTTTGTTCAAAGGCACTGAACTAAAGAGCACTTGAAAGGACAACATCAGTGACTGCAGCAGTGTGTCTGAAAATACTGCAGAGCTTTTCACACCGAAGGCACTGTGAGGGAGCTAAGACCCTGAAACTCTTCCTCACTCACCTTATGCACCAGCCAGGCTGTGTGCAGGCAGCCCCAAGGGAAAACCTCTGCCCAGGAGGTGACCCTCAGCTATGGCTAAAACAAAAAGCTTATTAAAAATATCCAATTAAACTTCTGTGCTTTCCATCTAAGCAGGCCCCAGCCATGCCCAGAGATTTAGAGCCTTTATGGAGAAGCCAGCTCACACAGCCAGGTGAGTTCCCAGGTCCCCACCTGCAAAACAGCAGCGAGCCAGTGGCTCTGGCAGCATGGCAGGGAATGGCACCCAGTTAGGAAGACATTGTTTGGCTTAACTTTTGCTAGCGTGGTCTTCACATGTTTAACAAAATAAGGACATCAACACAAGTCCCCACTGAATAGTTTACCCATGTCTTGCAAAACCTCCTGGACACTGTGGGGACAAAGACACACCAGACCAGGGCACAGAAGCGAGCTCCCAAGGGGCACGGCCAGCAGCTGCACTGGGAACTGAGGAATGGCAGGGAACACACTCGTATGCTACAGGGCAGCCACCCACCACTGAAAAAACAGATGCATGCTCTTGGCCCTGTCACCTACCCAACTGATTCCTGGGCACAGACACTCCTGTGCAGCCTAAGGATCTCTCCCAGAGATGGCTTGCATATTGCAACTTAAGGGTTTTCCAGAACAGAAATACACTGCTTGTGCCAGCCAATTTCAGCATCTGACATTCCTGCATGCATTTAATTTACTGGTGAAACCCACAGAGCTAAAGGAATTATTGATGGCAAAGTGTTTAGAAAATGTAAACTACAATGTAAATAAAAAAAGAACATTAGGGCAAAAACTGTAGTGGCTCAAAATAAAGGTCCCTTTAGCTCAATAAGCTTCCTCTATGTCTGACAGACTCTTAGAGAAAGAATATGATGAAAACCAGGGAAAGACAAAAAAAATCTCCTCTCTGGCATACGAGCTAAGGTGCTGTAAAGCTGTTTGAAATGTGGTAGCTTGGGTATAACTATCCCAACATCATTTATAATGCTGTACAGGTATAGGTTGCAGAGGGAATATAGTCTCAATTAAATTAATTTTAATTAAGCTGTTCTGAATGAATAATACAAGGTATGATAATTCAGTTGTTTTGTATACCTTAATAAAAGCTGTGAAATGTTTCTGAGACATGTCTTAGAGCAGAAAAGGAAGTTTCAGCTTTGTATATAATTTCTTTTTCTTGCACAGTTGCATACACCTTTTTAATAGGTACTTCTGTGTATTGCTCCTGCCAGCTCTGTCTCTCACTGTCATCCTGACAGGTCCTTTATGTGGTATAAAATACAGTGAGAAGTTTAAATAAAGCAACTTAATTTGTCTTAAATGGAAATTAATAAAGCAGTCTCTCAGAAACACACAATGAATTCAATTACATTTTGTATCCTTGTTGCAAATCTGTATTTGTATTCTGTAACAGAATATTATGGCTAGCATTTGACAAAATGAAGAAGCCTTTCTTAAAGTCTCCCTGAGTGTTCTGAAAAAAGCTTATCTATTTATTATTTATATTTTCAGAAATGTGAGTAAATATATATGCATATTTCAGGCCTTGATCACAGCAGAAAGTACAATCCGTGAAGACATTTAATCCTGGAAGTGCTACAGTTTACATCTATTTTGCTGTATATGTAATAGACACTGAATTTATCATCAACCTTAACGACACTGCTGCCAAGAAGCATCTGCTCTAAATGAAGCAGCAATGCCAGGTGCTCATTTTGGAGCTCTCATCTCAGGTTTTGGAAAAGCAGCAGCACCGCTGCTCATTTGGCTCTGCAAGCCAAGGCTGAGCCGTCGCACACCTCCACTGCCACCTTACTGCTGCCACAGCCCGCACCCAGCCACTGTCCCTGTGCCAACTGCTCCCCTCTGTCCCCCTGAGGCCACCACCTCCATGCTCCTGATGGACAGCTGTCTTACCAGATGGTGACAGTCACTTAAGGTCACTGAATCTTAATGATTTCACTTTTCCCCTCTCTATGTCTATGAAACTGTCAGTGGTGTCTTTCCTCCCCCGAGGCTACTGCTGGGACCAATATGTTGCTCTTGGTAGCAATGAAAGGAGCCCAGGCCCCTCCTAACCGAGTTCAAAACATTTTGCTTGCTGGATGAGACCCCATTTAAATGAACCACAGAACACGAGACTGCCAGGGAATGAGTTTTGGCCCTGGGCTGGGGAGTGCTGGACATAAAACCAGACCTGACAGCGAGTGGGGGACCTTGAGTGAGGAGCTCTGCCTGGTCCCACCCCAGCTGCTCCTCCTGGGAAAAGGCAGAGGAGGGAGGAGGGGGCCTCAAGCAGCAGCAACCTTTTGCCTATGGCAACACCAGTAGTTCCAACCTCTCTTTGTTGCAAAACTGTTTTTGCTTTTTTCCTTCCTGAATTTTAACGGGAGAAAAAAAAAGTTACTTTCTCCACCCCCACACAGCCCACTGAAAGAGTTAAACCCATTAAGCCCTGTTTTCAAAGCTTTCATCATTTTGGAGCAGGTTGAAGAGCTCAGTGCCCCACACAAGTTTTCCTCCAGCCCTTTCCTCCCACTCCTAGAAAGTATGCACCATCTCATCCTCTGAATGGGGTGGGCAGAAGGCTGAAAAGCCCTCAGTGTATTGTGAAACTTTTCCAAGTTGTTAACAGTACTCCCTCTTCTTGCTCAGAAGGCAACTTTCAAGCTCTGAACAAAAAACCATAAATGCCCAAGAGCATAATCTGTTTATGGTCTGAAACAACGATGCAGTGGAAGAGGTCACCTGGCCCCTGGAAAGGAACAGACAGAAGAAAGGATCACGAGGGAGTATTTGGTGACATATTTACATCCCAGAGCAAAGAGAAAACACGACTTTCCCATCATTCAGCCATGAATGACCTCTCTGTTCAAGTGAATATATATCTTTCTCTATCTAATAACATGATAACAGTGAACAAAAACTAGTGCTTTTATTACAAATGCAGCTTTAATGAAGGGTACTTCAATTCAGACTGCTGTAGGAATAACTCAAATCAGAAACACTAGGGAAAGATGATAAGATAATTAAATCCTAACATTTTCTGCATAATTCTGCATGTTGAGAGAAATCTCCAAACAGAAGGGCTATTTCTACAGTATTCTAGAAACACCTGCAATTACACGCAGCAGATCTTTTTGCTAGGGGATAATCAAGAAAAAAATCCCACTCATTTGGTAAGTGGTCAGTGATTCAAACCACCTGCTGGAATGTCTCACTGACTACTGACACAGAATCAAATGAAATCTTGTCGTTTGGGTTATTTTTTTTTAAACCCTCCCTTGCTAAATTCTGGATTTTACATTGGAATAGTCGTTTATTAAGAGGAAAAACATATTCTCATATTCTTGAGCTTTTGCTGTATAAAATAGCTTGTGAAATAACTAAAAGCAATAAAAAAAATAAAATCAGTAAGCTTTCTAAAATAACCTATTTAAGAAGAGGTTTAGCATCTAGCATGAGGGGGTATTCATTTGCATTTTTAAGGAGTCACACCTATAACCAGAAACAGGTTTTAAATAAGGTGTTATAACTGAACTGCTTTTCATGGTGGTTCTTAAACAGTCAGACCCCCCTCTATAGTGACTGGGAGGATCCATTTGATATCATCTATGACAGAGTCATCCCACTGTGTTTAAAAGCACAGCAATAGGCCAGGCTACCTCCCACCAAAGGTTGTTCATACCATTTATTTCTCTCCCAATGTAATCTGAAGGCATCTCATAAGCTCCTCTCTACCTAGAAAATACCTTTCCTCCTTACTTTAAAAAGGGGTTTCTTGTTTATATTATTGTGAATATTATTATAATTGCTTTTTTAGATAATGAGGGCAAAACACACACCCTTCACTTGGTCCTATGGACAGCAAGTACCTCACTGAATCACTAATTCACTATCAATGACCTAACTGAAATGAGCAGCTTACGTGTTTCAGGTGGTATGAATAAAATTAACAACCTAATTTCTTAAAAGAAATTAGATCTCATCAGGTTAAATCCTCATTTTCATTTGATAAGATTTACAGCATTGGGAGGGTTTTTTTTACTCTCAGGTGCAAGGACAGAAAATGTGAACCTAGAGCGATACACCTCAAAACCTGGAAGCCTTACTCAGCCACAGCTTGTGACATGCTTGTAGATTGTTCATAAATACACTGCCTGGGGATAACCTATTTTGGGAATTACACTGCCTTCCTAACAGATGTTAAAAACTCTTTACTGGACAGTCCTGAATAGACAGTAATTCCTCTACAGCTACTAAACTTTCCATGTTTCATTAGACATTAGTGGAACTCTTGCCTTTTCAAGAAGCTTCATCTCACATTGTTTCAATACAGCTGAGATTCCCTGTCCAGCTGGTAAGAATGCTGGGTTTCCTCCTGCTGCCCAAAACCTGTAAATTAATCTTTTAACGGCGCCCTACAGTGACATATATTGCCTTTTCTGAAATTGTAATTTTAAAATGCAAATGACACAAATGCAGAAAGGAAAGAAATTAATCAAGTAACATTGCTTAGTATCAGCTGAGTCTCAGCCATTGACTTTTATTATAACAATATTAATGCTATCATCTACACTGCTTTGGCAATAAATAACAGTAAACTGTTATTCTATGTACAGCTTAACCACTCTCCATGAAACGACCCAGCACATTGTACTAGGCCTGTCCAACTGATTAAACAAGCCAACAGTGTCACTGCAAACTAACAAGTGGGAGGTAACCAGGGCACCACAATACTACTGATTGCATCTAGAGCCAGAGGCTGAACACCACAGCATGTGCCAGCATCCCTGTAATCAGACCAAATGACATGACCTTTGGGAATTTTAGAATTGAGTGTCTTTTCTTCAGCCTGCAAACACAAAAAGGATTTGATGTACACCTCATACATCCCATTATGAGATTGGGATATAAATGCAGTTTGCAGTTAGAAAGTTCAGAAACCTTTTATGTACTCTGGTGAGAAGCAGTCATACTGGAAAATCCTAAAGTAATAATAATAAAAGGTGTCCATCTGCAAACCAAGAGCGCAGTTACCTTAAGCAATATGTTCCCATACTGGTAACATTCTGCAAGAGAACAGCCCTTTCTCTTTAGAAGAGCCTCCTTCATGCTAATACACCTGTGCTTTCTTTTTCAAGGGATGCCAGGTTAACTGCTACCCCTAAGTTCTACCTCTCTGCCACAGCTACATTTACTGTCTGTTAGATGTGTGCTGCACAGGACTCAATCTCACAGAAAGATGACCTCCTCTGGACTGACTACTGGCCAAGGCTGACTGAACCCAAGCAATCCCATTTTCTGAAATGGGCTTGAAAAGGACATGAGTGAATAAGCTACCTTCAAAGAGAGGCCATATGGGTAATCTCATTGGATTGCAGCAGAAATCAAACAACTGATGTGTGCACTAGGCATGGGTCTTACTGGTGCAAACATGGAAAAAAGCTGAATATGTATAAAACTTCATTACAAATGCATGGTTCAGTAGTTGCTAATACAAAGTGTAATGGCAGCCGGGGCAGTTCAGCCTCTCCAGGCAGCATTTCTGAAGGACAAATCAAAATACACAAACCAAAGAGGATGAAGCTGGTCAGCTTTGGTCTCTGGGAGTTAGGAGCTCACATAGTTGCACAAGAGAAGCCAGCCATAAGACCAACACAGCAGCTGCTGCTGAAAGCTTGGAGGTGCCTTCCAGCATTCTCCCACCTTGTGTTAAGCAACTCTGACATTTCTTTCATGTAATCCATAGAGAACTGCCCCCCATCCTCTAAATTAAATGGGAGAGCTGTCACCAGTGCACTGCAGCCTGCAAGGATGAGGGTGGTTTTTACCCTCTTGTCCTGCCTTGGTGAATTAGGATTGATAAACAACATTTCTGACTGCATCCTGCTACTGCAATTACTGTTCACGGTGACACTAATGCACCTTGAGGACACTTGTGCTGACATGACATGACATAGGAAGGCTGGAGGAGGGGGACACTAACAGTATGGCACAACAAGCCAAGTCCTCCTGGGCCATCACAGCAAAGGCTGGAGTCATTCTCAGCTTAAAGGCAAATACTACCATTCAGAGCTAAGCTGTCTGACATTAAATGTTCACTCTCAGAAGAAAATCTGAAAAAATTTAACAAACTCAGACCACTTTATGCTCCCCTCATGCAAAGGTCCTTGGTCTCCAAGACAGTGAAACAACACAAATTCCCTTTTCAATGATGCCCTGGAATCATTATGAAGGATGAAAAAATTTGTAAGGGGGATGTAAAAGAACAGTGTAAAAACAGCAGATCTGCAGCCAAGGAAATAATTTTGGAAAGAAAAGTAGCTGTAGTAATTTTTGATTCTTTGAAGACTTTCAGAAGGAAGTTTGAAGAAAATAGGAGTGGTTCATAATGGTGCAAATACAAACCAGGGGGTGTCTGTCAGCTTCTGATCCTTTGAAGCTCACACAGGATGATTTTTACTGCCTTTCTTATTTCAGCATTTATTTCTTCTTTATGTTTTTAAGTTATGTGATGCTTTTTTAATTTGATCTATACCAACATTTACTTCCTGCTGCAACTTCAACTAAACATTAAACAATTAAGTCATTCAATATAGACAGCTTATTATGTAACTTTTAGTACCCATAACTTAAAGAAGAGTAAAAATTGCTCAATTTGAATAAATTTTTCATTAACACTGAGAAAATGCTACATTGTTTTAATAATAAAGAGCAGTCAGGAACAAGCATCTTAGTGTCTTAAAGAAAATCTACGTTAGAAAGAACCACCAGTTGAGAAATTTTTTGATACACATACATCATTTTAATCAAGTATTTAACAAGTATCTTTATAACTAGCTATATTTTAGCAAATGACCTCCAAGAGAATTTAAGAATGCTTCTTTCATAGGCAGATTACTGTATAATTCCTTCCTGTAGGTTCTTCCTGATGTCTCTGATGCAGTCCTATTTGAAGAGGTTACAGGACTCTGCACAGCATATTGCTAGTTTCTTTTATTAGTACCAAATAATGCTCCCAAGTAATTTATCTTCATTTTCATTAATACCCAGACCTCTAAAGACAGAAAAATGAACCAATAAGTCTCACTTGAAATTCACCTATTTTAGCAAAATGTAATGCAACAATTTGTAGGTGTATAAATTGGATATGTGAAGATTAATATTAATCTTCTTTCTTGGAGAAGTGTCTCTTCCATCTCAGAGGCAGGTAAGAAATGTTACTTCATGCCAGGACGCATCTTCCTCATTCACTTAAATTAAGCTTTGAATAATGTGTAAGAATTTAAATTAGACATAAGCATCCTGTAGCAAATTATGATATACTGGCATGTATAGAGAGCTACATCACATAGCACCATTATTCCATACTGGGTAAGTGTAGGAGTTGGCAAATGGAAATGAAAACTCTTGACAGCATTGATGTACTTGGTCTCACTTTTTTACATTTACTGGCTTGCCAAATTCAGGCTTTCTACCAGATTTTTAAAAAGGCATACATACTAAGCTCTTTGCTAGCTTCTTTATGTGAATTAGAAACAAAATTTGGATCCTAATGGGGGGTAAAATAATTGGATCTAATGAGTATGCAATACAAAATCGACTTTAATAACATCTTCTCAGATAATATATTACTGAACAGTCTGAAAAGACTTCAAACATCCCATTATTACCATTCTGACCTGAGGCAAAACAAAGCACTGAAAATACATCAAGGGTTCTGTTCAAGACTAAACGGGTTATACTTCTATTATGCAGTTTGTGTGAGAGTTAGGCAATGGCGATTACACCCAGTTCAAAAATAAAATAAGGAAGGTTATTCAGCAGCACTTTCATCAAAGCTTCACCCATATGGGCAGTACACAAAGAGTCACCTTGTCTAGTCCCTTTTGTACATATATATGAACACCTCAGTTCACTCATAAAAATATGTATTATGCATACTTTGCTAAAATCAATGTCGCTTTCACATTAATGACTGTTTGGTCTCAACTCTAAAAGAAATAGAACCATCCAGATAGAGGACTGCTTGTTTGGACATATCATACTCCTGAAAAGGAAAAGAGCACAACAAAAAGAAAGTTCACAAGAAAGTAAGAAACAAAATCCGCCTGAACGTGTTCCTTCTTTATGCAGTAAAAAATAAGGCTATCTTAAACTCCTGACATTTGGGTGATACTCACAGTAATAAAACTCAGTTAAACTAAATGCAAACTGACTTCAGCAGTCACACATCTTCTGAACTGCTGACCTGAATCTTTCAGGACACTTTTCTCCCTTACTACCTTTTCATTTCTTGGTATTTAAGAGTACTCTGGCTGAAACAGGGAACTAGCAGAGGAAAAGCAGTTACAACAGGACTTTAGGTCTGACCAACAACAGTATCAGCAATACCACGCAATCTGTGGACCAAAGGCAGCTGCAGAGTCAGAGTGCAGTTCAATTAACAGGCAACTGTTTGAAGACCCACCTGTATTAAAGGGATGTCAGCATGTGCATTTACCATTTGTCCTGAAACTTTTCAACCACTCACTTCAAGAGCAGAAATATGAAGGAGACACACAGGGAAATATGTTATAATTAAATGGCGAGTCACTACTTGTCTGCTTTTGCATATGGTTAGCCTGAACTTATACATTTGATATCCCTTTTTGGCATACAAAGCTCCATTCTGGTTAATTTTTAAACCAACTGCTGCCACACTGCTAATACTATAAGGAAAAAATCTTCACACTGTGTCGTTTCATTTTATATCACTTTTCTAAAGTATTTTTAGCATGCCTTGAACTGCAGAGCACCATAGAGATACCTGAGTTTGCTTGAAATAGATTACACTGGCATAATTAGACTGTTTTCAGCAGCTAAACTAGAGTTTAGAAGGTGATAATTTAAGCTATTTTTCACCATGGCAAATAAGCCTGCACAGAATGCTAGATCTGACAGTCCTAATGCTCAAGCTGGTTTATGTACATGTGCTGTACAGACGTACCATCCTTTATGAATGCAGCATATTTACTGATATTTCTTTCAGCAAAATAGCTTAATTTTTATTATACCCTCTATTATTTATTAACATAACCATTAAAATCAAAGAGTTAGCTATTACATGGCCTGCCAAGCAGCCTACACTAGAGCATAGATTAACCTATTTTATCTTGTAGATGTGCTTCTGTTAATAAATTCCAAAGCTGCTAAAATATGAAAAAAAAACCAAAAACAAAAACAAAAAAAACCCTCCACCAGAGAGGCACATCTGAAGTAATAATAAGCATGCAATTTGGGTATTCAAAATGACATCATGACAGCTGCTATGCCTTCGAAGTATTGAAAGTGCTTTAAAAATAAAGCAATGGTAACACAGTTTGGCAAATTGCTTCAATTGGCTTCCCACCATCCAAAAGTCAACATTAACAGCAGCTTGGTTTGATTTTTTCATGCGCCTTTTGTAAAGTAGATTAGACAGTGAAAAGATTCTGGATTATTTTTTTCTAACTTCTGTTCCAGTCTTTCAGTAAAAAGATTGTAACAATACACCCAAATTACTTCATAAACCCAGCATACATTCTAAACGTGCTAAATGAAATACATTTTTTTTCTACTGCATGTTTGAAATGTGTGCCTTATGTATTTCCCTTGCAGAAAATTTTAACCTTGGTAAAAGCTCTGCCTCTCTCTTTCACTTAATTTTGCTTTGCTTCCTCTGGAAATCTTTGCCTTAGCAAATCATTCAATTGAAAGAAGAAAAAAAAAAAAAATGGCACCAAACATCTGGTGTTACGTCTTACCTAACGACTGGTAAAGCTCAGTCATCTTGGGATGATCCCAGCAGGTCGTTTGCGTCTCATGGCTACAACACAAAACGTGAAAGTTAGTAAAGCAGAATTTCTCTCTCCATCTCACAGCAGTGATGCAGGCTGCACGTCGGAGCTCGGCGCCAGATCTGCGCCCGCAGCCTGCGCGGCTCCGGCACGGGGCTCGGCAGTGCCAGGCGTTCTTCCTTCATCGAGAGCCATTCACCTGGACTGCTTTATTCAGGCAAGGGCTCATGAAATTAAATTAAATGATGTGCTAAAATTAAAAAGACAGCAAGTATGTCAATGTTTTGAGGAATTTGCAAGCAATCAATTCTTAAGACCTCATCGCTTTGTACAGGTCATTCTCCAGTTGCTCCAAACTAGAGGACAGACATTGGAAAGGGCTTTGTTCTTAAAGAGTTTCTGGAAACTCTGACCAGACACTGAGATCCATATTTGACTTCCTTTCCCCTACATGCTCTCTCAACCCCTTCCCATGTGGTAGGGAAAAACTATCAACACAGTGGATCCAATCCTTCCTTTCAATCAAGACTGCTGTGCTAAAATGCCTGTGCAACAGCCTCCTGATCCACCACCAGCTCACACCACTTCTCAGACCAGCCTTGCACCCTGCAGTGACAGTCTCCTCCAGCAAAGACTCTTGGCTGCTCCGTTTGTTGCCTGGGACTCCCAGGCCCTTTCCCTCGACCTGAAGGTCCCTGTGCAGGGTCAAGCAGCAGGGCTGTTGGGAAGCCAGGGAAAAGCTGAAGCGGGATTATGAAACGCTGCCATATGACCAGAATGTAAATTGGAGAGTCTCTGCATTCAGGCCAGCAGCCTCCAGCTTTGCAACACAACGTGCTGCCGAAGGACAGGCAGCGTGAGAAAGTCAACAGAATGAAGTGTTAGTGGATGTAGTAGCAACTCATGTTTCCTAAGGTTATACTTTTTATGAGTTTGTTTTTTAATGACAGCATAGCTAACATGATTATATTTCCATTACCATAGAAGGCTTGAAAGAAAATTCTCCTTATCTGTCCTGTAGCAAATAAAGTCCTGTTCAAACAGAATTCGGCTGCATTAAGAGACAACTGTAAGTCTCCATTAAAAAAATATATATATATGGAACACGTATGCAGCATACCATTGCTAGCAAATACATTTGCCATTTCTGTCCTTAAAAGCAGACATGCAGGTTTCGACACGCACACATCATTCTGAGGACCATATGCACAAGAGCAGCACCTGACCCACAGCACTGTGGGTCAGGTCCTTCCAGCTCCAGGAGACCAAACCACCACCCAGCAGCACCTGTGCCCCTACTGTGCCCTGGAACATTGGCACAACAAGGTTGTTTTAGAGAACAAACAGCCCTGGAGTTCTCATTTTGAGGCACTGATGTTCCCAAGTGCACATTTACCCTTTATAGGCTAAGAAGAGGTAAAACTTCCAATGTATCACTTTAACACCACCTCTACTTAAAGAAAAAGAAAGTTGTGCCAGGTTTTCTTTGTATGATTTAATTTTGGCATTAAAAGACAGGCTATTTATTTGATTCCTGTGAATACTTTACTGCCCCAGTAACCTCTGTATGTTCAGCAGCTTACTATATATATTTCCAGCTTTTGCTCTGTAACTGCAAGAATGAATGGGATCACAAGCACTAAGCGTAAGAAAAAAGCTCTGCTGTAGAGCTGCCCTAGTTGAGCACAGGGTTTTAAACAAGCCCTCTCTCAACAACCTCAGCATTCCCGCCCTGTCTCAATTCCTGCAGCAGCCGAAGGCAGTGAAAACGGGAGAAGGACACCACAAGAGCAAAAGCAGTCTCCTTTGCTCTGCTAAAAATTGAGTCCTGCAAAGAGAGGTGGATGCAATTGTATTCAAAATCTCAGCCTGGTGTGGGGTTTTTTTTGGTTGCTTGGTTGGTTGGTTGATTTTTTATTCCCAGAAACTGGGCAGCTTCAAGTGAAAACCTGTGGATCTGAGCCACCAGCATCTGAGCTCCTGCATTTACCATCCTGCTTGGTATGGGCAGGTTCCACAGGGAGAATGTAACACCAGAACCTTTTATCACACCCAAGAATAAAGTATATTTTTGAAGAAAAACAGAAACAGCTTCATTCCTAAAAACTCAACTGTGAGAAGCCTCTACTGATATAATAGCAACCCAAAGGAAAAGAAGACGGAGGTGCATTCATGACAGAAAACCCTGTAGCCAGAAATGTCACAATTCAGGTGAACAGCTGCAGCCCCAAACAAACATTCACACCTACAGATCTGGGGTTGCAGTTTGTTTGCATCCAATGTCAGTCCCAGATCAATTGTTCCTCAGGCATGAGCTTGGCCACACTGGCTTGTTTCCCACAGGCAGACAGCCCCAGATTTGGGGTATATTTAAACAGGGACTGTACTATGATTTGTATGCCAAATCACATAGCAAAAATGAGAAAAAGAATTTATGTGAACAGTTACAAGAAGCCTCCAAAAATAACCTGCCTTCCTATATGAAATTAATTTGGTAGCCCCAAACTGTTTTATGGACAAACTAAATCATTTCAAACTCCATAGCTGTCAACCCGGCAGACTTCGAAGTAACTGATTCCCCATGAAAACATTTAAAAGCCATCAGATATCTGGTAAAGGTGAATATAGATGGGATTATGGACATATCCCATCCTTGTGTGGGATAGAAGAATAAAAGGATCATCTTAGTGTGAAAAACTAGTATCAAAAATCAAAGTTACAGGAGTGAGTAATTTACTCAATTTTTTACTTTTACTCTTTATAAGGCCTAACCACGTATCAGTGAGTTAACCATGTATGGTTTAAGGTCTTGGCATTTACTAATGCTGAAAATACACAACTGCTTTTCTAAGACCTTGTAAATAAAATTTTCTTTGCCAAAGAAACACTGAACTCCAACTGGTTTCAGATATTTTTAATCCCAGTAACCCCAAACCTCTACTCAGTGTGGTTTTCTTTCCTGGTATAAGATTAATTATCATGGGAAATGCACATTTTGTAAAGAATGATTTAATTTACTTCATGTGCAAGTGACAAAGACTGAATTTGCAGGGCAGGAACATTTCCCCTTTTGCTTTAATTTTAAACTTGGTTGCAACTTAGAGGAAATACTCCTTTTTCCTAAGACTATAGAAGTCAAGCCAGTAGAGAGAGCCCCTAACTCTTGCCCCACCAGCTCCCCAGCAGTGAACACCCACGGGGCAGAGTGCCCTGTGCCTGCTGGATCCCATCCTCGGCAGAGACCACCCAGCTCCCACCCGGCACCAGCCCCAGCGATGGGCTGGCCAGCCCCCAGCACCCCTCCGTGCTCCAGCAGGAAAAAGCAAAGGCTTGGAAGGGAACTGTAGAGGTTGAGTGGCCGTACGGAGCCAGGGCAGACTTTGCTGGTACTTTACATGCAGAACACAAGAAGGCTGCAGATATTTTGCTCGAGCTAAAAGGCGTTCGCCTCTCAACATCTTCAGCTCGGAAAATTATCAACTATTCCGCACACAAGGGCAGCTCCAGGAAAGGTTAGATTCCATCAAGGCTATTCTTCGTAAGCCTCTTTGCCATTTTCAAAGGCCATTTAATTGTGAGCTCTGGGGTTGGACCAGTGGGGGAGGATTTGTGTGTATGCCCTTATTGTGAATACCGTCTGAAGTGAAATGCCAGCTCAGCAGTTTCAGGCAGCCTCAACCACACTTGGGAATGCTGTAGCATCCTTAATAGATCTGCAGCAAAGTGTTTGCCAGAGTTTCAAACTCTGGTGAACAAGGCCCTTTACAGTCGGCAAGTCAGAAAGACGTCAAAAGTGGAGTCTGAGTCCTCTTGACTAGCAGCAGCTGAAGCAGAGTGAGAGTATGCGCAGAAATAAGTACTCAAAATGCTTTTCCAACAAACCACCAACACAAAAAGACATTGGCACACACAGCCAGCAGTTTTGCAATATTGCACATGCTCAGAGGATATATTTTTCAATTTGGCTCTACATTTAGGTCAACTAAATTGATCACTAGATTTTAAATCACAGGCATTCTGAAACAAATAAAAATATAAGTGCATTCACTTGGCTTATTTTTGCCTTTCTCACCTGACACGAGCTGCAGAACTGGAAAGGAAATTAAAGCCAGGCCTGAAAAGAAGATGAGCAGCAATGGCTAGTGGTGACACCTTGGCGTGGGTGTGACAGGCACACTAAACATGCTGATAATTCAGTGGGATGAAAGCAGAGTCTTCACTTGATACATCCTTTGGGAACCACAGGACCACTTCATTAAGGGATGATTATATTATATTAGCAAAGATAATTTTTAGGTAGGGAATTCTGTCGCACTATGCCTGTGTGAACTCCTCTGTTCCTGCCAACAGCAGAGATTTGTCTCTCATCACTGTCAGCAGAGCCAACAACCACAGGATTGGAAACCTGAAATCAAGAGATGATATCCTAACAGACACTGGCTGAATTACATCTCCCTTGTTATGACTTGATCAGTTTGGACAAAATTCAGTCATTTTTTCTTTATGGTTTTTATATTACTTCTGAGCAACACCAGCAGCAGAAGGAATTGAAAGCAATGCTCCCCCACACCCAAATTCTTGTACAAATATCCCCCCCAACATTCCTGCACCAGCCATGCTGTAACATTCACAAATCTTTTAACTGTTTTCAATCGCTCCCATTCTCCCTCACCCCTTTAAAAAAAAATAAAATTAAAAAATTAGGTCCTGTGTATTCACTGCTCAGCTCCAGAGCAGAATTTTAGGTTGCAACTGCAGAGTCCTTTTTAAACTCCGCTTCATTGGTGATACCAGAGCCAGCTCTGCTGCACTTCTCCCCACACCCTTCATTAGCAAATGCGACATGAACAACGTGTGCAAGTGCATAGATGTGCACAGAATAAAAAATTCTATTGTGTAGCAACAAATAGCTACATATACTCACAAAAAAGTGCCAAAATTATAGAGGCATACTGTACAAACCTCTGAACTCATCCCTTTTCAAAACATGATTTACAATACTTCTCACCTTCTGGCTTTACGATGAATAAAAATTTACTCCAACCACCTTATGAGTGTTGTCAAAAAGCCAAAATAAACATGATAGTTGTTTGGATTCTACTAAACTAACCTAAATGCAACTGAAAGAGCTCTTATGAATAGACACTACCTCTCATTTAAAAGAAAAATGTTTTCAACAGAAGATGACAGTGATTGCAAAGAAAGACTTAATATTTCTTTTTTAAAAGTGCTTCATTAATTCCTAAGCTAAAACAAGTTAGTGCTCTGGAAAGTATTAGCAATGTAAAAAGGTGGCACTCCTTTGTGCTTTACAAAGAACTACTGTTTTCATCTGCAAATCTAGAGACTACTGATCTGTGCAGAGATTACTTCTGTTTAAGCCAAGGATCAGCGTCTCTTCAGCAGGAATTTGACTTTAGCCTGTTTTATTGGCTTTTGCAAGATTTATCAGACTGCTGAAGGCAGGCACCGATACATATTAAAGTTTCTTGCTGATATGATTGGAAATGAAAAATAGGAGAAGGGCCAAAGATCAGCTGTCAAGTACTGAACAGTAACCCTTTTTTTCTCCCCTTGATGTTAAACATTTTTTTTGTCTGCTCTGTCAGGGGAAAAGATTCCTGCTCAGTGGCTTGGTTTGGGTGAGCCTTGCCCCCCCGGCTTGTCACTCTCGACTGATCTATTTGCTTTCCAAAGCCTCTCCTCTCCACTTCTGCCAAAGCAATTTCACTGCAGGGTCTTGTCAAATCCAGGCTCACACAAGCGACGGCCTTGAACAATTCCTTAGTGCTAAAAAGGTCAAAGATTCCCGATATAACCAGGTTCCGCGTTTCCTCAGCTCTGCAAAACACATACGCCCGCAAAAACCACCTCTCTGCCCAACTCCAGTGCAAGACACCTCCGGTGTCCCAGGCTGCAAGATGTTTTACAGCAGCTATTAAAAGGCAATATAAGGTGCCATATAGCAACAAGAAATACAGCACTTGCAGTGCAACCGCCCGGAGGGAATCCCCTCCCAGCCTCTTCTGCCTATTAACTTGAAAGATTGCTCCTAAGCATGAAATTACGGGCGGGGGGGGAAAAGCCATACACCCCCGAGCACGTTTGTTTTCAGGAATTCCGCTGAAGTTCACGCCCGACCCGAGGTGTCCCACAGGCGATGTGCCGCGCAGGGGACGCCGTGCAGCACCGCGCTACCCCCAAAAACCCGGGGAGAACAAGGCGAGCCCCGCGCATCCCACACCTCCGGCACAGCCGCGATTCCCCGGCTCGCCTTCTCCCCTCGCCAGCCTGCACGGGCACCGGCACGGGCACCGGCACGGGCATCGGCATCGGCACGGGTACAGGTACAGGCACGGGTACAGGTACAGGCACATGCACCAGCACAGGTACAGGCACATGCACCAGCACAGGTACAGGCACAGGTACAGGTAGTGCCACGCGTGCGTGCCGCTCACACCGCCATCTCCTACGTGTGCCAACCGGGCGCATCCAGCGCCCAACTACGGCCTCGGGAGCGGGAAAAAGGCGCCGAACCAAACGCCCTTTCAAGTTCCCAGAAGAAACCCAGCGGCAAGTTGCGACTTCCCGTGTAGGCGATGACAGGTACGGCCGCCCGCCCCCGCCGGCACCTGCCGCCCGCGACCCGCATCGCCCTTACCCCCGGAGCTGCTCCCTCATGGCGGCGGCTGCTCGGCGGCGCCGGGGAGGCAGAAACAGCGCGTCCGCACAGCCCCGCCGCTCAGCGCCACTGCGGCCGCCCCGCCGGCAGGGAAGGACGGCGGCAGCGAGGGAGGGATGGAGGGAAAGGGAGAGGGAGGGAGGCAGGGAGGAGGCGGTGCTGTCCTGCCCCGCCCCGCTCCGCTCCCGCCCGGCGGCGGTGCCGGGGCTGCGCGCCCTCAGCCCCGATCCTCCCTCCCTTATCCCGGCTGCGGGGCGGCTGAGGGCACCTCGCCCGTCCCCGGCCTCCCCGGGGCTGTGCAGCTATTCTGGTGGAAGCCCGGAGGGCTTCCTTTGACTTCCTTTTTATTTTTTTTTTCTGTTCTTTGCCCTGGCGCTGGCCGGCCGGCCGGAGAGAGGGGTGTGCTGAGAGGCGGCAGATCAGTTCGCCTTCAGCGAGCTTGGTAAGAAAACTCAGCTAAAATATGCACCGAATCCAGGCAGATTTGAAACGGGCCTTAACCTGCACTTTTTTTTTTTTTTCTTTTTTCCAGCGTTTAATTTTTGTGCTTAGAATGCCGAGTGGTTTATTTAGGAGTGAAATCAGGTAATTTCATTTCTAAGGGCTTGCCTGGGCCCTGCAGGGAAGGAAGGGTGAGCTTCTCTGGATCTGTCAGTGCAGAAGAAATAGTTCTGCTCACGCCGAATTACTGTTGCGGTGTTTCTTTGCATTAATTCCTACGCAATATGCATTATACAAAGAAAAGCCAACAATCTCCTTTTAGTGTCACAAGCACTTCAAATCAGCGTGGCCAGTCTCCTCTTATACATCTATGTCGTTTATTTGTTAAAATAAGGCTCCCAGTCCTTCCCATGACCGAGTAGCTCTTCAAGCCTTACATGCTGTGGTTTCCTGGTAAAGCAACCTCAAAAACAAAGTCTTTCAAATCAGAGTCATAGAATGGTTTTGGTTGGAAGGGACCTTAAAGAGTCTCTAGTTCCACCCTCTCTGCCACTAGACGAGGTTGCTCAAGGCCCCATCCAGCCTGGAACACTTCCAGGGTTGAAGCATCTCCAACTTCTCTGGGTAACCTGTTCCATTGCTTCCTCACCCTCACAGTAAAGAATTTCCTCCTAATATCAAATCTAAATCTATTCTCTACCTTTCAGAAGTACAAAAGGATCTCCCTGTTTACACTGGGAAGATGTGCGCCTAGAAACGTGGAAAATTCATCCCACCCCTGTCACATGGAGAAGGCATTGAAGTTGGAGGGAGTTAGCTATGCACCAGGAAATGTAGGGCTCCCCTTAAGCCTCCAGGATTGGATTATCTGATTTTAAGAAAAGTTCAACAAGCAGTTCGAGAAAAGCCCACATGTTTTTTTTTTCTCAGATTCATTAATGTGAAAGATGCTCAAAGTTCAAACCCCTCAGGCTCTCAAATGTAAACATAAAAATTAACTTGAATTAAATGCTAAATTCTCACAGTTTCTAGATCATTTAGGTTGTTTTAACAGCTCTAACTCAGAGTTTCCAGTAGTCTTGTATGTGTAATACTACCACAATATGGAAAGAAAATAAAGGAGTAATTTTTGTGTAAACATAAATTGCTGTGTTAAAACTCAAATGAATTTTCCATTTAATTCGGTCGACCTGATATTAGATCAATTGCTCTATCTATCTTAGTTTTGACATGAAAAATCTGGTTGAAGGCTGTCAATTTTGTTACATCAGCAGTCTCATATTTTTGCATTTTTTAGCCAAGTTTTAAGAAGAGACAAAACTCTCCTTAAGTGTTTAAAATAGGATTATTTTCATCCTAGCTGAGAGGAACCTCAGGGTTCACTACAAGGAGAGAGCAGCTGCTCGTGTCATACAAAGGGACGGGTAGCCAGGGGCCAGACATTTCACAGCAAAAGTGGTTTGTTTTCCTTCAGAAGTATCTAGCACTGATTCCCCGATACACATTCCTTCAATTTTCACTGTTTCTGGAGCTTCCTGGCCTGCCTTAACAGAAGCTTGATGCTGCTATTATCATGCTGGTCTTCTTTCCCATACAATAGTGCCAAGTAATAAGAATTTAAAAACCAGTCTGAATTTCTCATACTTTGCATAATCTTCTTTCTCCTTGAGTTACAAATAAAGCATTGTATTCAATTAGACTCACAGCAGGTGAAAACCCCAATTAGTGAATCCATTTTCTTGGCTCTTTTTCCCTACCTTACACCCACACACCACTTTTTTTTTTTTTTTTTTTTTAACAATAAAGGGTAACTCTGAGTCATTCTCCAATTGAGAAGCAAATTAACCCTTTGATCTCCCAAATCAAACTATTACTCACTCAAGAACATCCAGGGTGAAACAAGAATGTTGAAGGATTAAGGGATTAAGGCCTATTGACTTTATAAATTGATTTTTATAAAAAAATCTATTTAATGTAGTTCTGATTGTTGTCTCCAAATTCACAAAACCTTTTAGCTATTTTGATTGACCTGAAAATTATAATTGTGCTATATAATGTGCACAAGTAATACCACTCTTACTCCAAATTACTTTTAAACTACTATGTAATTTATTACATAAATTACATAAAATATATTTTGTTTGCAGTGCAAATGGTTACTGTCTTTGGCATTTGTAACTGAAGCCAGTTTTTATGCCATACTTAATTTTAAGCCAATTATTTGATAAAAGATAGTCACCTCCCTATAAAAAATAGAGCAGGATTACAGAGTAAGCAGAGTTTTAATTCCCTATGGTGCTCAAGGGCTACTCAGTCAACGTGTGCACCTATATAGAGACCTTACTTAACCAGAAGAAGAGCAGTGTTTATCTCTCCTATGCTGTTGTTTTGTCCTGGACTGTATCTAATCAATGTATCTATGTCTTCAGCATTTAATAACACCAGGTGCTTCAAGGGAAATCATGGCTGCCTAAAATATGAGCGATGATATTTAGAAGTGGTCTTATTACCCCAAAACTCTTCCAGGAAAAATCAGAAATAGAAAGATAACTTGGATTTGCAGCCAGTCTGACTTGCATTGCTCACTGTCCAAAGGGTCACTGGAATTTTTGCATTTAAGAAAGGAAATTTTTCTTTTTTAATAAGTCCTTCTCAGGATGTTGTCCCTTTTCGATGGAGAAAGAGCCAGAGTCATGTACACATTAAAATTAATTATATGAATGTAAAACAGTTGATTCTTAAGCATGAACACTTGAGTGTAAATCTTTGTAAGTTTCATGTACAAGATTAGCATCATCACTCCATGTTGCAGAGAGATGTGGAAACCCAATTGCAGGAATGGGTAGGGACTCGCCTAAAACTAAGGTAGACATTAAGGGTACAAGTTTGCATGTAAGTTTAGCATTTTATGAGTTAGAAAACTAAAGTGATACTTCTTTAATTTTACTGTCATTGAAAGTGAAGATACAACATTTTCCTACTGGCTACGTCTTGCTTCCAGAGCTCTCTGAAGTGTGTAGCCTCCTTGTAAGTGTGGCTTTACCATTTCTCAGTTATCTGGGCAGTAGATTAGTTTGCTTTGCATTTAAGAAGATATTGTGGTGCCCTGCGTTGGACTGGCTAATCCATTACACTGTTTGAGTCTATTTTCTTTTTCTTGGTATACGCAAATGCTAAAAATCACTTGGGGTGGCACAATGGCACTTTCCTGGATCATGTGTCTCAAATATGCTTCTAGGACTGACACCTCCAGGGTGTCTGGGCAATTGTTTATAGCTCTCTCAGAAGAGCCAAGAAGAGAGTACTGGTTTGGATGCTGCTAGTTCGTTTTGGTTTGGGTTTTTTTTGCCTTTTTGCACTGAAAGCACGCTAAAATACTGTAAGTGCAATGAAGAAAATACTTTTGAAACTCTCCACTCATTTTCCCCGACATTGCACTGTAAATTAAAGACCTAGTAAAACATTCATAGCCCAGTATACTTAAAATCAGTTATTTACACCACAGGACAGTGGGGAAGGAGCCTGCTGCTCCCTGTCCAGAGGAGGAAGGATGACAAGCTGGTGCTTCTTCTTGCCCAGGGCTCCTTCTCTGCTCTCTAAGGCAGGTAACTGGCAAATGGAGGTCACAAGAATTTTTTTCACTAAGATATTCTTGGAATAGACAGAGGAAGAGATATCCTCTTTTATTATTATTATTTTTTATTTTTAAACCAATTCTGCAGTAAATATTACAGAGCTTGCAGCAATGTAATGCCTGGTATGGAAAATGTCGGTACCCGGCATGTGTGACAGGAACACTTCTGTTCTTGCTGAATGCACAGTGGCACAGCTTTCACATTCCTTTGGGCTGTACTTGCTTTTACTACAGTAAGGACACCTGATTAAAAGTGAAATCTTAGTCACCCTACAAGATGGGTACAGTGGAGCCTCAGGAGCAGCCTGTGTGTGCCTTATGTTGCACCGCACTGCATGCTGTTGCTGAAAGGTGAATGAGAGGGTGCCTGTCATTTTGAATATATTAAATATATCTATGAATTCCAGCCTGATGAGATCCTGGAAAAGAAAATTTCAAGAGGCTACATTTATTTTTTAAGGTGATAGTGGCAGCAGCAGAGTGTTCAGTCTCTACTGCCACGTGTGTGACCTTGAAAAGAGGAGCAGAGTGGGACTGAGGTTGAGCACGATTTCACACATCGCTGGAAGGGGTGCATAGCACATCCTGATCCCACCAGCGCCAGGAGCTCTTCAGGAAAGCTCCTGTAAATAGCAAAAGCTCTTTTCTCCCTTCCATAAGAAGCCACAGCAAAGAAAGAAAATTAAAGGAGCAACCCTTACTCTTCTGGGATGGAGATGAACTGGAGTGTGAATAGTCCCAAGAATAGGAGATCAAGAAGCAAAATGCCAATATAATGCTAGAAAACTAAAAGTAGTAAAACCTATTCTGAAGTAAGGCTTTTGGAAAGCTAACAGGAGGGAAAAAATATATATATATATTAAAAAAGAAGACTTCAAATATGCCAACTGAAAACTTAGGTCAAACAAAATTACCTGCTGATCTTTACAATGCACAAATAAGACTTGAAAAATTATAATTAGACCATAGTAAATTCTTGGTTTGAGGAATCTGAAATTGGCAAAATGAATGGTTATCATTATAGGGAGTAGTGTTGAGAAAAAAATGCAGGCTAATAAGGATAAATTAAACAAAGCAGCAAAGACAATCTCAATTTCTTTCTTTTCTTTGCATGCCCAGTTGGAAATAAATGATTGTTTTGCCTCCTGGAGGGATTAAAATAAGAAGGATTTCATAAACGCTCTCACTCACTGGCTCTCTTTTCACCTTAAAATCTTTTTTTCTATGCATAAAATTGTGTTGCAAACACAAAAGCTGGCTCACAAAATCATTAACTTCTCTACTGTTTCCTATCAATGTATAGATCTCAATATAAAGAAACTCTGTATCTTGCAATCCTACTTCACTCAGGCCCAGAAAATCTCATCCTAACTACTGCTCACCCTGCATTTCCAATCCCTAACAAGCTGCCCCATCTTCTAAAGGCTTCCAAAGACATTAAAGGTGAAGAATGCCCTCTCTTTTTTACTAATTTACTTTTTGATTGAGTTGCATTCCATAATATAAATATTTTTGACATGATTAAATCTATTTTTTATGATGTAATACAAACAGAATTTTTTTTTCTTACATTGAGGACTTTATTTCAAAATGTCTCTATGCAAATACCATATAGAACAGAAAATACACTTTTGGGGAAAAAGCCACTGAGATCATGCTTGGAGAATATTTACTAGGATATTCCAATGGTAAGGCTGCAGTTAGGTAGTAAAAGAAGAAAACAATGAAATCTATTGCATTTTATGACATCCAGATACAGAAAAGTTCCCAGTCAGACCACTAGCTGGGCCAACTTTGCACCTTTGAATTAATGCATTCATGTTTTGCTATCTGTATTCTGCCTGCATTTTAGCAATGGATGCTTTGCTGTGTTCCACAGGAACTTGTAGTTTCTCTTGCTTTACAATACACGTTGAGCCTGTCCTAACTACCTTATCATTTCATCAATGATTGTAATATACCACACATAATATAGAATTCAAACTCAAGAGGCCCTGCCTATTTTTATGTACATGCTAGGCTTTTTCATCCTCTTCCCAGAGATGTTGAGGCCGCTGACCTTGGCAAAGATCAGTTTGGGACTTCTTCTCTTGGCTGGGCCATACAGAGCCTTAATGTGAAAAAAGGAGGGTTCTCCCTTCCTGGTAAATCACATTGATATAGTTTCAAAACCAGAGAATCTTAAGCTTCTCCCAATACTCTGGTGTAACATGAGCAAAGCTTAGTCCTACTGCATGGCAAGACTGCTTTGCTCTCCCTTCCTAAATGTCTTTCCTGGGGATACAGAGAGCAGAGCCCTGCACTTCGGGAAGGAACCAGCCTTGAGAAGTTGGTGGCAGAGGGGGCAGCTGCACCTAACTGGCCTCACCAGTAATTCCATCCAGGTTAACTCCTTCATCTGATCTAGGTGGCATTTCTCATAATTTATTTGCATAGAAATGCAGCTTCAGGTTCAGGGTTGTGCAACTACTCCCAGCCTGAGGTCAGCAAGAAAAAAATTCTGGAAAGCGAAAGCCTCTCATCTGCCATTTCTGAAATTGAACTTTTTATTTCATTTCTAAGCAATATCCTATGAAACAGTATACTTTAGCTAGAAAATGAGACAATTGTTCATATAGCTCTGGCAGCACCCTTTAATGACAAGTGGCAACAATCTCATCTTGTCCATGCCAAAGAGTGAAAATTAGTGCTTATATCCAGGCATTTGAAACAACTACAGACACACAGATGCCTGCATTAACTGGGGCATCCAGAGACAGATGAACCAATATCAGCTATAATGGAGTCATGTCCTAGGGCACAGATATTATTTTATCCTAATTGAATCTAAAAGCATGTTAGCACTTAAACACTTCAGTAAAGAGGGATATAAAGGAATTTTGAGGTAAGATAAAAATTATTTCTTAGTAAGTGGATTTCATTGATGAAAAGGATTTCATTTAAGTATCCAGTGGGAAGTCCAAGCATTTATGCTTTAGCACATGCTCCACATAATTCCAGACAACTTCTGCTCCTTCCATTTACTTAAGTATAATATGATTCTCCCTACAAAGTAGTGTTCCCAGCTTTTACACTTAGATAGCTTTGTGTAGCTCCTCCCATCCCCAGCACAGTAGCTGGCAGTTAATTCAGGGAAGAATCATGTGAGTGCCAGCTGATAGGAAAAAGTTTTGCTGAACTATATTACACAGTTTAAACTTCATGCTCATCCAAGCCTAATAACAGCAGCCAGCAGAACTCATTGTCTAGGTGCACTTTCAATATTTCGTGTGCTGCAGTTGAGCCAAACATCTCACAGTGCATCTCAGCAAGGCCTCAAATAGCTTGCAGTTCTACTGGCATTCTCTCATTCAGTTCTCTGATCTCAGTTATTGAACAGAAAATGGAATTGCTTAGGGAAAGAATAAACATGGAAAATGATGATTTCCTTTCTCACAACACAGCCAAATTTCACTGTGAAAAATTTGCAATGAAAATCAGAAATGCCTTGTCTACCCAAGTCAAAGAGCCTTGACATTTCTGATCAAAGGTACATAGATGAATTCAAGGACCTGCCATAGTCCAGTACTGAATCAAGAACAATGGTGAACGTGTTTAGCTCAAAATAAGCCAAAATACCTTTTTTCCTTCTATACTGAGCATTTTTCCACATTAAACTAAACAAACATTTGTATTTGGGGCTATTTGCTGCTTCTATTTTGCTGCTTCTTTACTTTCAAAGGTGCAATCTAAATCCTGAACAATCCACACAGCCCTAAAATATTAAGAATTTAAATATTGGTTACAGTCCATATTAGCATTCTTAGACTCCTGCTGCTACATCTAACTCCTCTGAACACATTATCAGAAATGTCAGCCTATAGATCTACCTTATCAAAATCTTCAGCTTTTTCTAAAATAGTCCAGATTTAAAGAGAAAATTCTTATTCCTGTTATTATTATCAAGTAAAGTTACCCATCTTTATAATCTCCCTCACTGCACGACATAGAAAGCCAGATTATTTTAAAAGTTCAAAATACCTTATTTCCTGTTATCATGCCTAAGACACATCACACAGTTTTTGTCACCTTCCTTCCAGGAAAAAAAGAAGGTACTAAATTCAACCAAGATTTCTCTATATCTACATGGTACACTACAAATGCAGAGCACAGCACTCAAACCATTTGTTTATTTAATAGTGTCCAGAATTTGCCATTTTATACTGGCATAAATTTAATACATAGGTACCATATTGATTACTGTGTGGAAGATTTTCTAACTGTCAGTAAAATTAGAAAGAAGGATGTTCTAAAGTCACATCTTCTGTCTCATAAAACATTACAAGTATTTGAGCATTCATCTCTAATACCAAAATAACAAAATCAGTTTGTCATATAAAATAAACAATAAGGTGTTTTAAATCATCATTCTTTTCTTAAGGTAAATAATTTTTCTTCAATTACTGTCAACAGCTGTGGTCTGTGGTTGCCAACTTTAAAACAAAATGTCATTTTGCAAATAATTATCACTTGCTTATTTAATGCCTTTATAATAATGCACATCAGGCAAGAGAAAATAATAATAATAAAAAATGAGATCTTCAACCTTATATTTTAAATAAAACAGGGTTAAGATGAGATTTCTAAATACTTTTGTACTTCAGCAATAAAATTTATTTTGCTTATGGACATTTTAATTTTCATCTGTGCTGAGAAATGAATCTCTTGTTACTTTTCCACAGTTTTGTTGCTGCAGTTGCTCTTCATTCTCATTCTTAAAATTCTACTGCAATTACTTTTCAAATTATTATCCTTCTACCCATGTCCCTCAATTTGTTCTGTTTTTAGGGTAACTAACAGAGCAAATAATTTATTAAAGATAAAAATAATTTTGCAAAGATTTGCAGAAGCTGACAGAGTAAGAATTCTGCCAAACAGAACCCAAGCAGAGAGTGGAGGATTAGACCCCATCTAATCCACTCTTTTTTTCAAACCAGGGTATTTAATACTGAACTAAAACCTTTGGAGTTTTATTTTTAGCTGCTTTCCATATTAAGGTTTGCTCTAAGAATTAAAATTTAAGAAAAAACCCAAAGAAAAGTATTTCTTGTTTTTGAGTAAGGTATCATCATTTAAAGTCTTCCATTCACCAAATAAGTTTTTTTTTATTTTATTTTATGCTATATTTTAATTTTTCTGATAGTTTTTATTGTAAACATTATACTTCACTGAGTTTTAAAGTTAAAAGAAATTAAAAGGGAATTTTATGCAATGAAAACAATCATTTGGCGATGACAGTACACTGTGTTTGTCAAGAGATGAAGAAAGTGACTGTTTTTACTAATTATTTCCGTGTCAACATTGTACATGAAACTTGCTTTCAGTCTGGAGAAAACCAGGCCAGTGGGGCTGTGTCTATGTTGCCATTTAATTAAACAATTTAGTCTATGAAATGGCCAGAAGAGAAGAATTCTCCAAAAGTGACAATATTTTGGCTGTTTGAACTTTCTAGTGGCATATTATCTTAGTTGCACTGTTGTGTGTGGCTACCCTGAGAATAATTGTCATTTCCTGGTCCAAATGTCACACAGTGACCCATTTCTTAGTGCTGAGAAGTGGGTGGTTCTGTATCAGGCCATGGTATTCCTCTGCTTCCCACTTAGTGCTCTGATGGACCCAAAGCATTATTTCCTTCACGTTTATAAGTTTTGATTTTAAAAATGTAATTTTTTTTTCATTTCGAGTTATCTGGCCTAATGTAGGAGTTGATGCCACTAAGCTGCTGAAAAAAACCATGGTATCTTTTTTAAAGTAGCTGGACCTGTCCCTGCAGAATAAATCCATCTCATGAAATGGCTTTCCCTACACTGGGGAGCCAGATGAGTTCTAGATCAGCTCAAATGCCTGCGATTTTCCTGACATGCAGGACAGTCACAAGTTCTTTGCTGCGCTAGATCCTCAAGCTTTTGTGATCAGCTTCACAAAGAAATCAGTTGGGAATCAAAGTAATTTTAAGCAGGGAATTTTCCATCCAGAAATCAACTAATCTGACAAAACCAAAACCAAGTCACTACAATGAAGTTTGCTGAATACATTATATGTAATTTCCAAAGTTTGCAGTAAATTTTTCAAGAAAAACTACTGTTATTTCCACTTTTTTTTTTTTTTTTTTGTAATTTTTGTAAATTTTGGCAGAATTTTTGACAGAATTATTGAATTGAGGAAGCACTCCCAATGCACACCAGCATTTCTTTCTTAGATTTTCTTTATATGGTTTAGGTAGAAATTTCTGTAAGAAACTGGTAAAAGGTAGGATATAGAAGAATATTCATCTGCTCCCTTGGACTGTCTGTATTCACACAACACTTCTGATCTTGCCAAGTTTGTGAGCTGCAGGAGCACAGTATGTGGGGATGATGCTCTAACCCTTTTAGTGCCTTGCATACTACACACTGAGCTTAATTTTACTTCCAAACAAAATTTTGGCTGCATTCCTCAGTGAGCACACATTGTTCTTGCTTTGACAGACTATCCCATTCTCTCACTTAAAACAATTTGATGCATTTTTAATTTCTTTTTTTAACTTGTTCCTAGATGGGCACAGTTTATATAATCAGCCACCAACTCCAACATTGTAAAAGACAGTTCTTATTTTCTTAACTTAGGTCATTATGCTAAAATCATACTTTTGTATTTTCTCTACTTTGTTTTTTTTGTATGTTTTGCAATTATGAGGATAATTTTAAGTACCTTTTAGAACAAAATTAAGTGTCTGTTATATAGTTTTTCTTTTTTTAACTCAACATTTAATTAAATGCTGAATTTGACATTGCATAGTTTGGTGAGAAGTTCAGCACTGGATCTCAGTGAATAAAAAAAATACCTAATCATGAGCAATGCAGCTGTATTGTGTAAATGTAATTAAACAGAGTTGGATTGCTCTGATCCTCCCTGCCTTCAAACCATCAGACTGACCACAAGTAAGTACATGGAATTTGAGTAGTATTACCAATTTGAGTACCAAATTTATGAAATACTGCAACACAAAACCTAGATTGTTATATATTTATATGTAAGAGCAGAACTAAGAATGCTATTTTTAAGGAGGCTCTTCAAATTTAGTCAATTGGTTAAAAAAAACCAACTGGTCTTTACTGAAGCATAATGGCATAATATGGTCTTAAAGTGAGGAGTACATATAGAAAACAAGGCCTAACTTCATTTTTTGTCAGCCAGTAACTTAACCTAAAAGGACCATCTGATCAGCCTCTTCCATGGTGTAGAGCTAATGGAAAAAAAAAGAAAAAGAAGAAGGACTACATCTTTTGCAGCCTCAAAAAGGGGACAAAGGTGGAAGCAGTGTATATACAGTATAATAACTTCCAGGTGCTGTATCATCTGTCTGCTGGTAGGTATGGTGAAATAAATAAATGATCAAAAAAAAAAATCCCAAAAACTAATTAAAAAAACCCCAGCAATGTCAGGATGAGCTTTTGTAAATAAGAACTTGCAAGACAAGTGATATGAAAGCAGCAAGATGATTAAAATGCAGTATCTTATTTATTATACATTAGGTAGATCAAAGCTCCTCAGAGATAACAAGGCACTGATTGGGGGTTGCCACCTGTTTGGTCTCACTAGCTGTGGAAATCTCTGAGGTGAAGCTGTGTTAAAGGTTGTCAGTACATGCTAAACTTATGAATGGTTTGCATTGATAAAAAAAACCCAAATTATTCTTATGTTGCTGAAAAGATTTACTCATTATTCACCAGCACATATGTTACTTTCTCGTTAAGACAAAAAGGATATGCTATGTAATTCAGGAAGGTTTCAGAAACAAACAATATTGCAGGCAAACGCTCATACTTGATACACACTACTTTAATATGGTGGTAAAAAGACCTGAAGAGTATAAAGTTAGAATATATTTGAGCTGTTGGTTTGGAGAGTGCTGAGCCTTGCAGCAGACTGAGCTCAGAGAAGAAAGATTGTGGCAAGAAAATTGTCCAGGAAAACTGAAATGGAGAACGAGGCAGGAGGCAGTTATCTAGATGTTTTTTGGGTTGGTTGCCCTTTTTGTCTAACCTCTCTGCAAAGAACAGAACAGCTGCGACTTAAGGAAATGTTTGGGTATAAATGTCTAACAGCTATTGGCAGGATCTACTAAAGAGCAAGTTGAGAAAAGCTGAAAATCTGCAAGATATGAGGAAAGCAAATCAAGGCAATGACAATTTTTGTCAGTGTCCTTGAAGTGCACCACAGAACTGGCTAAAAAGATGAGCAGAACTCCAGTCTGGAGAAGTCAGAGCACCACTGGGCTCTCAGGTCTTTAAATGACTATTCATAGGAGATAAAATTAATACATAACAGCAAAATAGGGGAGTCAGTAAGAGTAAGAATGATCTCTTTAAGTTAGTACATCTCTTTAATTTGAATGGATAAAACTGGTGAAAAAGTTTTTAAGTACTTTAAAAGTCATGTGTTTCAAAAGAAGAATTGTTTGGGAGGTCTCTGGGTGTTATAAATACACCCACTGACCCAAACCAAGTTGGTTTGAGAAATGATTCCCCTTGGCTGACTCAATTCAAAGTGGAGAAGACTACCGTGAGACCACATGGTGTGGGCATTCCCTCACAGGCGAGTTTGATAAAGGATTCACACTGACAGACTCTTTTTCCACTCCTTATTTCTAGAATGGTGAACAAATGCCCCAGAGCAAAGCAGTGCTGAGGGTTTTGCGCTTGATTTTCTCAAGAGAGCACCGTACAGATACAGATTTGCGTTTTGCTAGCAGCAAATGTTGATTCCACAATATTTTGGGCACTGATGTGAAAAAACATGATACATGAGAGGGAATGCTGAAAGCCACATTCTGATCCCTTTTAGAGTACTAAAAGCAAGAAGTAACTTTGCTGAGATCAATGAACATATCTCTCGATCCATGCAAGCTGCTTTAAATGAAGAACTTAAATTTGATTTCCAAACTTCTGGCAGCAACACTGATGAGAGCCTAAACTGCTACCACCATAACCTGTGAGTCCTCTGGTTCTTCTGCTCATTTCAAGATCATTAAGAGTACAATGAAATATTTATTCCTCCTTCAGACTGGAAACAGGAGAAGATATAGTAGCTTATGAAAATAAGTTTTAACATGTAATAACCATATTAGTAAAGTTTCAATTGCTTTTGTGCAATTGAAATTTTCCACAATTAAAATAGTGGAAAAGCAGATGAATGAAGAATGTGCAGGAATAAATAAAAATATATAGAACACTGTCTGCAATGGAATTGTTCGGTAATATTAAAAGCATAAGCACTCCCATTAACAAGCAGTAATTAGGAAACAAATAAGGTAAGTGCAACTTTTGCCAGAAACGTAATCTCATGGTGGTTTATACCAAAACAGCTGACTTTAGATTCTGAAGTTCGAACCAGTGTTTGGAAATTATGGTGAGCTCATCAGTATGAGATCTTTGGGAATCAGTTTAGTAACCTCTAATTTTCAGGTGATACTTAAGGTAATCTGAAATATAGAGCTAGAACATGCTATTCAACAATGGTATCCTACTGGCTAAGAAGATCTCACTGCCAGAAATCTGGAAGAAATTTCTTTCTAAACACTGAAGTAAAATTTCAAGATGCCTGTATTCCCAATTACTTGCACTAAAAGTTTATAGATGAGAAATAAAAATGTGGTTTTGGTTTAGTAGTTCTAACTCTTGGTTTTTATTTTTTATTCCTGTAATCATTGACATTTCCAGCTACAAAATACAGTCTGTTACACTTAGGAAAACAGCTGCAAGGCACTTATTCCCACTCTCTGGGGTTTCTATAGGCTGAAGGCGGGTACGATTTTAAAGAGGAATAATTTATGAAACAGAAAGTTGAGGATATTTCATTTGCTTACTTTTACTTCTAGAGTTTACTCTCTATTAGGTAAATCTGCAACTAATATGGCAAATCTGAAATCCATGCTCACAGAGGTGCATCTCCTTCTCTATTTCCCAACCAAATGCAGAAACATCTTTAATGAGCAACAGCTTCAGTAGCTTTTTCAAGGATATGCCTAAGTAGAAAGTATATACATATATTTGGGGAAACACAGCATTTAACTGTTTTGGATAAATAAAAAACTGGCAATTTCCTCTCATTTGCCACACCAGTGCTCAAGGGTCTTTCCGAGAACGAATGAAGTCTGGAACAGAAAACAATAATCTGTCACAGATCACTCCTCTCTGCCTGTCACTTTTGCAATAAACAAGACTATCAATCCCTTGCAATTTTGGTAAATATTTCTAATGATGTTATAGTTCAATTACTGCAAAGAGCTAATAATCTAAACATCTCCAAAGCTGATTTGAAAAAAGGTGGGTTACTTAACAGATGATTATAAGATTCATAAACGCATGAATCTAGTATTAAACATGAATTTACAAAGAACTTGCTTAGACAGAATGCTAGGCACAAAACCTTTTAGTTAGATGAAGATTACATTCTGGATTCAGTGAAAATCACTCCTTTTTTATGATGCTACTCTCTTTCACTTAATTTATTTGTGAAGATCAAATGGCAAACTTCTGCAAAATATTACAGTTCAGTATCTTCACTGCAGTAGGATATGGAAGTCTAAAAAAGAGAGAATGAACTGCTTTAGCATGCTGAATGTCCCAGAAAGCATCTGACAAACCATAAAAAAAGAAAAAAAAAAA
>VYXF01009614.1:404971-433410 GCA_013397295.1 Polioptila caerulea
TTTTTTTTTTGGCTAATTTCTACATAGTGTTCACAAAAAACCCCAACAAAACCCAACAAATTCCCCAAAAACAAATAAAAACCTCCCAAAAAACACAAACCAAAACAAAAACAAACAAAACCAAAGAAACAAACACCTCCCACGCCCCCCAAAAAACCAAAATCCAAACATATTAAAATTGAAGATTATTTAGATTTGTACCTGGCATAATGTTAGTTTAGGGCTACTTCAAGAAATTTTTATAATCTAAGTCCAAATAAAATTTAGAGCTGTCTAATGTGCTTTTCAGTTCCCTCTGAAAGTACAGAATATGGCTGTCATTTGGATATAGCTTTTCCTTTGTGCTTCACAAAGGCAATTAATTACAAAACACACAATAATTTTTGAATTATAAATACAAGCCCTCTATACTGATTGAAGCCACCATTGTGGGGTTTATATTGAAAAAAACAAAACCTCAAAGCCTATAGGTTTGGTTGGCAAATATCTCTGAATGATAGTTCAGGTACAGAGTTTAGTTTTATGTTTTAAACTGTGTAAAATTTCAGAATTATTTTTTTAATGAACTTGAACAAGCATTGTCTTACAGAAGACACATTGAATATCTACACTCTGCCATGAAAGCAAACTTTAGTATTCAATGACTATGTTTTTATAGCCAAGGATCAGCAAAACACAGCAAAAAAATAATTGAACATCATGCAGCAGCTAAAAGCTGATTAATATACACAAAAGTATTTCTCATTGGAACTTCTTATTACTAACAAAATCTGCTCAGTAAAACTGGCAACTGCAGTATGACTGGAGATGGTGATAAAATGGAAGCAGAGGATGCTTTCAAGCACAGAAGTAAATGCAAATTAATGACATGCAACGCTGTAATCAAGATGTAAGAAAAGCTACCATAAATGTAGGCTTCTTTACTTCAGAACTTCTCTGAGTTTAGCTGTTTAATCATATTTATCAAATGCAGTACGTGATTTATACATTCCAGGTATTCTCAGCAAACAGAGTGAAAAAAAGCCCTCACTGATGAGAATTTTGCTTTAAACACTTCTCAAATTGTTCCTTAACTGTTTGAGCAGAGGGAGTCCCAGGAGTAACAGAATGCATATATGTGCACATAATGTATTTTTAACCTTAAGATTGCTATCAAATTTGCATTTTTAGACCTTCAAGTGAACCCTTCATTGAGGTAATATTCACCTATGAGTTTGTTTCATATTGTTATTCTCTCTATGTTTATATCTGAAACTAAATTACACACTGGTTTCTTTAGGGACATATCCAGTCTTTATGGCTGTATCCTGTTTACTGCAGCTGCTGTTGTTGCATCAAGTCACATTTGCAATTGCTTTCACTTTTTTCTGTTTTCAAAAAAGGTGCATAGGTAAGGTCACATAAGAGCATTGCCATTGATGAAGACCTAAAGTTAAAAACAATTAAGCAGACTTAAATTGAAGATGAAACAGTAGATAAAAATCACTGATTTGAGAGGATATTTGTAGCTTCTGATTTTCTAATGAAGGTGCAATTTTTCTGTGTTTCAGCATGCAGCAGAATCCGTTCACTTTATGTCACATTCTTTACAATGTCAAATTGTGTATCCCTTTGCTAGTTGAACCTCCAGGATGGCAAATGGTGGATTGGAAAACAGTGCTTGGAAACAACAATTATTTTAGTATTTCAGTGTTTTTATTCAGTTGAAATTTTATTTCTTTTTATTGCTCTTCCTCATATTTCTTCCATATTTTCAGGTCAATACATTTGTGTGACCATATAACCTTTGGCAAACATCTCCTTGAGATGTCTCTGAGCAAGTTCCTGCAGCAAAAGTGTCCCTTAATCATTAACAAAGTATAATACTTATGTTTCAACTAGAAGTTTTGGGTTATGATTAAAATTTTATCATGGTTCTCCATGTTGTTTGTATAGTTGATGTTTTTTTATGAAGTTATCTATTCCCATGCCAAACAGTAATTTTCTAGCGACTCTTTACATTTTAATTCCATGCCTGTAACATTTCTTTCTAACAATTTTTCCTAGTATGCTTCATGCAGGGTGTCATAACCCTCAAGCATTAAAAGTTTTACAACATTTTCTCCAATAGTGCAGCTTTTAAGAAAAAAAATCGAGTTAAATTTGTTGAAAAATGAAGCACAGAAAAATGTGTCTTTGCCCCTCTACTCCTGTATTAGCTCTGCAGTAGTGAACAGAAAAAAATATCTTGATAAAGAAAACTAGGAGTCATAAACATAATAAAATTCAAAAGGCACTCTGGGTTATTTACTAGCCAGATATCTAATACTTAAACATTGAAATAATAGAAACTTTCCCAGCACACATCGAGATAAATATAAAATACTTGAATGAGATTGTATTATGGTTTTAAATATTTTGATTTCTTTAAAAACCTTTACCTACTGCATAACAATTTTAATGTTAAACCCCACAATTCAATTGACCATTAAATTACATGAACATAATAGTGCCTAAGGTCACATTATAAAGTGTGAAGTACATAAGTGAAGAAAAAAAACTCATATCAACAACTTTGCACATATTTACAGCAATCTTACTTCTTAGTAATTTATTGCTGTATTGAGTTTGTGCCCCCGTCAAGCTCCCAAACTAGCACATACATGTGGCATTTATGCTAACAAATTTAGGTCCTGCTGAAAAAGAGGAGGGAAGACCTTGACACCCAGAGTGGGTAGGTGATAAGGAGCAAAGTTTGACCTCTACTCACTATTATACTCTGTAGGCAGCACTCAATGACCCTGCCAAGGTTGTCATATAAAGGGTGCTGCCTGTGTTGTACCATAATCTCATTTTCTGAGCTCAATTGCCATGGAAAATGCAATGCCATGGATGCTTGTGTTACAAAAATTACTTGTAAGGAAAGTAATTCTTTCAGAGATGAGATGCATTTTTTTATGGTTTGTTTTTCTTAAATTATCTAGCCAGAGATTTCCTAATATAAAAGTTCATCTGATGAATATTTGAAATTCAAAACAAATAAGTAGCATGCAGGAGACTGCCAAACCTAAAGATCATATTTGAAACTATAATTTATCTTATAAAATTCAACTTTTAAAACAGAAAATTGGAAATAAGCAAAATTAATATAGACGATTTGGTCATTCTTAATCTATTCATTCGAATCTTTCCTTAAGTCTAACTGCAACATTACTGACATTTATACAGCTCTCAATTTACTCATTTTATGAGTCCCTTAGAATCTGTAGCTTCTAAGTGTAATATATACACAAACTATTTCTCGAGATTTAAGGTCTAAATATAACAATATCACCGGACTGATGTGCAATGCAGAACTGATTTCAGCTATTACTTGAGGAGAAAAAAAAAAATCCTCTCCCATTAGGAGAAAAATGGGCCAAATAATCCATAATCATTATTCAGTAAGTAAAGACTAAACAAATCTCTCATGGCAAGAAGTGTTTGTAAAGACAGGTTAGAGAATATCCTGAAAAATATGAACTTATTGCAGTCAGCATCTTAGAAGGTCAGAGAAAGAATAGATTCAAGAGCAGTTCAGCAGGATCCATGCATTAATTTTGAAAAAAAAAAATCCAGGAAAACACCTGACCTTGCCCTGACAGACAGGCCATTTAGGGAAACAGAAAGAGCCCAGCTGGTGTGGCTGATTATTGCTCTCTCTGTCTGCTCTGGGTTGTTGCATGGCCTCAGGTGCCAATATGAGAATGTTCCTCAGTCGACCAAAGCTGTGCATCCACAGCAAATAGAGCTGGAAATGTAAATTGTACCTGGCCATACCCACTGCTTTCTCCCTGGTTCTGAGACCTTTCTTAAAGCACAATTAGTCATTACACTCCTGCCATATTTTAGACTGACGAGATCACAAAGACAGAAAAAGGCACACAGCACTGGTGAAGCAGGATCAATTTAATGCTGACTCCCTTATTATACAGATGGAATTTTTCTTGTGTGAAATGGGGAAATCGTCTTATTTGTGGAGCTGGCTGCATTAGAAGGGACACTGGACCAAGGGCAATGCAGGCAATGGATGTGACAAGTGCTGCTTTGGAGAAGCTGTCAGTCTTTGGAGGAAAAAAAGGAAGTATGAGACTTTTTAATATAACACGAATATGTAAGGAATCTGAGATATTGTTCCCCATTTCCTTGAATATTACATTGGACAGTTGTCAGAAGTTGTCTCTCTTTGTCTGTCATCTAAATTAAGTACGTAATTGATCTTTAAAAAAAAAAAAGAAAATTCTGACAGGCAAGTCTTTTCCTTTTTTTCCTTAATGTGTCTAATCTTTTCAAGTTCAAAGCATTCCAGTGGAAATCAAACATAATTCCTATTTTAGAATCCTGCTTATTAAGCACACTGTTTAAAAGATGGGCTTTGAGTAGATGGCAATACATTTTAGCTATCAGGAGCAGCTGTAAAATCTACTTTTTAATGGAAGATTTGGCATATACTCTGTAAAATAGGACCATATTGTATAGATGTCACTCAACTTTGTAAAGCTTATATTGGCTATGTAATTTTTCATTCATTTACTTCAGTTGTTAAGTGTAGCCAGGCTACATTTAACAACTGGAATAAAATGAAGCTAATAGAAATGAAGTAAAATTCAAGCAAAGATCACATCAGCTTACAATAAATGTAACAATTTCAGCTACAATAAAAGTAAAATATTTAAGGTTATGTAATTATATTCTACTACACTGTAAATACATGAACTCCTTGTACAGTACCAAAAGTTTACTTTTTCAGACTATTGCCTATAAAAGCAGTTCATATATTAATCTGCTGGTCCTAGAGCTGGAAAGCAATGACTAGCTGGATTTAATAGATTTAAAATGTTGATATATTCCCTTTAATTAGGAAAATAGGAAGCTCAGATTCCATCTAAAATTCTTATCCAACTCATTACCTGCATAACATATTTTAAGATTTAACCTGCACAAGAAATATCCTCGCATTGTTTAACCCCTCTGTAATGCTTAACACTATATAATCTTCATGAACATTTGCACTGAATGAAATAGAAAACAAAGCTCAAGATCTTTACTCTCCACTTGACAACGAGCAGTGTCCCTTCAAGAGGACCAGGTGTTGTGTAGGCACCCAAGGAAGCTGCTCTCCGCCCTCCTCACCAGGCACTGTGTTTATGGAGGCAAAGCACATGGTTTCCCTCACCCACCGCCCCAAACCAGAGGCCACAGCCCTGCCCTCAGCCCCCACAGCAGCTCGGATACACAAAAATTGCTGCTGAGTACTTATAATTCATTTAAAAACAAATTAAATCCCCTTCAGTTGCTTCTCATGTGAGGGCAGTAACTCCCTGCTGACAGATGGTAACGAGGAGCAGACCCATGATATCTTCCTTGAGTGCTCTCGCTCAGTCAGCAGGAACACATCTGTTTATAATCTCTGCCTTCATTATAAAGGTAGTTAAGGGCTCAAGATTTCTCGTTTATTTACACTCTGAGTTTAAATTTTTGTGACAAGTTTTGGAACCAAGGCTTCACAACCCTACAAATCATAAAGAAAATCTCTGCACTTGAACAAACCTCTATGAAATATCATTTAGGTTTTTATGCCAGACAGCATGAGAATTTACATCACATAAAGGCAAACTGTAGAGTATTATACTTTTCTTTCCTTCACAGTAGTTTCAATTTTGCTATGCCGAATTCAGAATTGAAAGACAGAAAAAAATAATGTCTATGCTTTTAAGAAGCCAAAATAATGCTTTTTGTTAAAAATTTGGTAGATAGGTTAGCTGTCAGCCATACACATTATTTTCATAGCTTGCTCACAGCTTCACTCACTACATATCCATAATCACACCTTATTTATTTATGGCTCTCCATGTCTCTCTCTGCTCTGTCTGACGGATATTTGCTACTTCCTTTTGTGCCTTGTACTTATCTACATTCCGCAGAAGAAACAATTAACCCAAGTGATTTTCTCAGAACAGCATCTCCTCACTTTTTATCTTAGCAGAATTTAATTCAGATACATTAATTTATCCTGTCTCTAAGTTGAACAAAAGTAAAAGAATCATGGCTCTAATCTGTTTGCTTTTACAATGAAAACTCAGGGGTCTTAGCTTTTTTTTCTGTGTTGAAATTCTGCATGGTTAAACAACAATTGAAAGAGAGATTAAATATTAAGACAACAAAGAAGTATGTTTATAGAAACTGGCCTGCTAGATCTCCAGTGTGAAGTAGGAAAAGAATGAAGGATCTAAAACTAGCTAAAATGTATGTCACATGCTAATACATTAAATGCAAATCAAATATTCTCATAGGAAACTACAATGTGGAAGAGAGTGAGCAAGTGGAGATGCCTTGTCCTTGGAGTTAGTTCACTGCATAGCTAATTTATAGAGAGGCTCACATGCATCTTCTCAAGGAGTCAAAGCTGTGCTCCTGAGAATCCAGCTTTGTCCTCAGCAGGACAAAGTTCACTGAACTGCTATAATCTGTATAAGAAAATAAGCTTGGCTGGGAAATAACTTGGAAGGTTTCCTTTGTGGGAAGCACTGAGATGAAAGACTACTGTATTTTTGCAGAAGCATTTTAAATCCTTCAAAAGAATGGGCACAGCAAGAGGGTAAGAAGACAGACACTATTAACTGGCAAGCTAGATACATGGAGGAAGAATAATGTCAAAGATTAGTACAAATATAGAAGTCACACCTCCTAGATTTTAACACATTCACGATGGCAGGACTACTGAATACTTTTTTTGAGAGAAAGTATGTTGAAGACTTCAATCCCACTCCTCCTCTTTAATCTAGGGCAACAGAGCTCTCCTAACACTGAGTAATGGTTAAGTTTGCAGGGCAGAGGATAAGAGACACACGAGAGAGACGCAAACATGGTTCAGAGTAGAGCTACTTAATGTCCCTTTGTGCCCTGGGAGGACAGACACTGCAGAGGATTGGGTTGTGCAGCACGATCAAACTTCTTCTGATGCTGCCAAACACAAAGTAGATGCTTGATTTTGATACCTGTCACTGCTTTGGAGCAGCTCCTCTATCTGATTGGAAGATAAGAATATGCATGTGCATGCATGAACATGTGAGATCCTTTTCATCATGGGGTGAGCTCTGCTAAAATGTGATCTAACCTGAATTACAATGTAAAAATTCACAGCCTCCCTACATTTATTATGTACCTTTTTTACAATCCAAGACTTTTTTTAATCTTTTGTCACATATTCAGCAGTCTTTGAGGTGTGCATTTTTTCCATTTCTTTTCAGATTTCTAATGTAGAGTAATTACCTGTTTTGTCTTCTAAAAACTTAAATTTAGAAATTTTAATGAATACCTAAAACATTAATAAAGAGTACAGACATGCCTGTGCCTGCTTCTTCCTTTCCATTTTCTAGGTTGCACTGCAGTAAGAGCAGGTCTTCAAAGAACAGGATTGATTAAACTGAAAACTATTTTTAATAGTCCTCTCCTTTTGTAATCTAATAAAACCTTTAAATTCTGTACTAGACACAATAAGTGTATCAGGGAGAAAAAAGATCAAAATGAAAAGGGTTGGATAAAAAGTGTTTTCAAGCAATTTCACATGTTTTATCTCAGAGGCAAAGCAGAGGGTTTTTTAACTCAGTAGCACCCCATGGTCTGACCAAGTGCTTGGGATATTTCTGCTGTCCTGGAACACAAAAACTAGATTGCCTCAGTTTGGTGCAGAAGAGAAAGGTGGGGCAGAAGTTCTGGTCTAGCTTGTCATCTCCATAAGGAGGGAAGCACATGAAAGGGTGGAAGGAAATGCAGCAACTGATGCAAGGCAATTTTCATGAGGCTGACACCAGGCCAAGGACCCACCCAATGCCAGACACTGGGAACAGCTGAAGCAGGTTGTACACTGTTAATAATTATATTGTCTATGGCAATATTGCCTATACAAATACAATTTGAAACAAAAATCCCAAACCAACTGGTGTGAATAAGCTCAAGAGGGAATCATTGAAGTAATAGCTATAGAACCAACTAGTTGCTACAGATTAATCAACTGTATACAAATGACATTTTAACCCTGAAAATCACAAGTCTTAAAGATACCTAACTATAAATAAACATTGGTGCTGAAGAATTAGCATGAAGTACTGCCTGATTTATGGATTATTGAGTGCAAGATCATCACAAATGGAACAGTGATGAAATAAAACAGTTAAGAATCAAGGGAAAAACAGATAAAATGAAAACCAGTAAAATGTGTAGCAAATCTGGTTAATGAAGGGCCAAACACCAATATTCTACACTGATGACAGAAAGAAAATTATGCAAATGTAAAGAGAATGCTACCTGTGTCTTCTTAGCTTTCATGAAGTTCTTTTAGAGAATTAGAACTAATAGGAAAGTAAGGCATCAAAGATTTAAAAAAAAAAAGTGTTTATTTTAAAAGCCAAAATGCTACAGAAAACAATGTAGTTGTTTCTAAATATAATTGATGAGAATGAATAAAATAAAATTACAGAGGATAGCTAGAGAAGGCTATAGATATATTAGCTCACTAAGATGCAGTGAAACTTGACCACATTGTTTTACATCTCAAGGACAGCAATTTTTTCTATAAAAGATGTAGCTAAATTAAAACTTTAATTAAAATAGTAATGTATTACAGATGTACTTGACCCCTTAACCAAACTATCAGTAATTTGGTACAGGCTCCAAAGCAAGTAAAGAATTGAGCTGTGGCCAAGAACTCCTCTAGAAACTCCCAAAGGGGCAGAGTGACCCAGGGAGCATCGATGCACATGAGCTTGGAACACAGATTGTGTGAGTAATGCATGAATAGCAGGTGGCTTTTCCAAGGGTCTTTTGTCAAAGAACAAAGAAGGCTGAACAAGGAGGTTCACACATACCCTTCCTCCTGTATTAAATTTGACTATAAGCCAACCACATAGCTTTGACAGCCTCAAAACCTCAAAACCAGCTCAAACCTTTGAGCTCTAAACTATTTAACCTCCCCTTTCCCTGGGACAACTCTCAAAGTTATTCCTTGAGGCAGAGACCTTTCTACAAACAACCAATGTTTGGATAAGTCCAATTCGAATTCTCTAAACTGCAACTGGACTGCACAGCAGTGACTCTCCCCTGGAGCTGGGACTCCTCTCAAGGACTGAGATTCCTTACTTGAGACTAAGAAATCCTTCCTTACCCAAGGCAGAGAGACCCCTCACTTATGGATCCTTGGTAAGTGGCTGGTAGCATGCTAAATAAATATTAATGAAATCCATGTAGTTGATTCCTTTAGACATATGCCATTGTCCAAGTCTGAGACTAAGTCTGGACATAGCCACAGCTAAGCTCCATCAGGAGTTTAGAAAGCAAGGGGGTCTGCTCTGAAACTCATGACCTATTGGGAGGGTCTGCCTTACCCTTTGGCTCTTTGGTCTCTGTGTAAATAATTCAAAATAGATTTGAACTGGATTTTCCTTTGTATAATGTAGAAACTAATTGCCATTGAACTTTATTAAGATGCACTTTCATACATTCATATTAAACCCTCTCTTGTTCATACCTCTGACAGTGATTCTTCAAGTGATCTGAATCACTCATTTGTGACAAACTGGTGCAGTTGGTGGGATCTTAAATCAGGGTCCACGGCATAATGCTACAATTGTTTATGGCTATTAAAATGGTTTTTAAAGTGAACAAAATAAATATATTCCTCTGAATTTGTAAATGTCTTAGAACAGAAGACTAAAAAGTAGGAAGGAGTAAGCAAGACCAGCATTGACGATTTTTGCCAGTTACCCCTGGCTGCTGGACGTGAGTGGCACAGAGAGAGGTGCCAAGCACAGAATTAAGTGCATTTTGTGCCTACTTTAAGAACTGCCAAACTCCCCTCCCAATAATGGTAAGTCATGCCATGAGAAAGAGAAAAGGAGGATCTTCCTTCATATTAGCACCATAAACTGAGTCTTACATGCCAGAGCATTGACTTGCTTTCCAGCCTGTCTAGGGTAGACTGCCCCTCCTTCTTGAAAGAGCTTTTTGTGACTGTTCCATTATTCATAGCCAAATGCAAACATCAGAAAAATTACAAGATTAATGCAACAGTTAACCAGCTTAGCCAGGTGTAAATGAACCTCTGAACTGCACCACAGAGTTTCTTTCATGCATAACTCAAATTCTTGTTCTAAGGCTGCTGTAGAAGTTCACCCTGTGTTCAACATTGCAACTGAAGTGCCACTGCAAGATCCTTCTGTAACCAAATGACTTCACTGACAATAGTTAAGCTTACAAAGTGTTTAAGGAGTATAAAGAGGAACCATGGAAAGAGGTGTATTAAACAACACCCATGTCTTTATTTGTACTACAGTGTTTATAGCTGGTATTGCATCACTTGTTTCCTTCAGAAGTAGGATAAACAGTTCAAAGGACGTTACAGGTAAAGAACTCAAAAGAAAAGAAAAAATGTATTAAACCACTTTCTTTGTTGCTGTTGTGTGGTGGCTCTTTTTAGGGCATGAGAAGCAGGTATTTCAAAACTGCTTTTTAAAAAAAAATTTCTTCTCATTTGTTGTGCAGACACATCTTCTAAAGCGAACTAACTTAATTTGGGAACTAAACTCAAAAAAATTAGTCTTTAGAGACTAATTGCCCCTTGTCATCCCTCAGCTATGGACTTTACCAAGTACTGTTCCTAAAGGAATTCATAGTATCGAGTATGTGTATTTAAAACCATTATAAATTATTAAAATTATTAATTAATTAATTATAAACCATTTAAAAATTATAGGGTTAAAACCCCCCTAGTGTATCACATTTACAACTACAATTCAGAATGCTGGGGTTTTTTTTGTTTTGCAGAACCTGCCACACATACACACAGAGGGCAAAAGCACAATTTAAACTATTTAAACTCAAAGCTTTACTTCATTTGCAGGTGATTTATAGTAGCATAAACCCAAGCAACTTACAAATCAGTGCAACCTACTGTGTTTTTAGATAACAAGCACACCTCTGTGAAATGTATTGCATATTTTATTTCTTTTTGTCCTTCCAATTTAGACACTATAGGAGCAGTTCACAATCATTTAAGAATATTACTAACTCCCTTCTTAAATAAAAAAATGTAAATAGCTGGAATGAATTACTATTTATACTCACTTGATATAATACGGCACTTTGTTTGGTGAGATTGCCCTCTCCCAGGGGCCTTGGACAGAAGCTGTTAACAAACAAACAAATAGATAAATAAATAACTGCACACATACATTCACACATACAAACATACCTGTTTGAGAAACATGGAGGTCAAGCAGGAAAGACAATGTTAATCTCCAGAATTACAATTTTACACTCAGCCGCGTTAATACAGGCCTGTTTGCTCAGTTACCCGTGAAGGCAGGAAGGATTAACCTGCTGTTCTGAAACTTCTGTCCTAATCTGAGAGAAATTGAACTCGTCCAGCTGCAAAGATAAATACAAAAACTCCTTGAAAGCAAAGCTTACAGAACAGATAGGAAGCAGAGCAAGCAACCTGTCTTTCTGGTATGTTCTCTTGTAGGATTCCTCTTGCTAAGGTGTTTGAGTTTTCTTCTATTTCTTTCCTTGAGTGGTCAGCGCTTCCCATCCTTTTACAAACAGAATTATGCACTTGTTTACATTTTGTGTTGAGTGAAATCACACTGAGAGACCATCTAGGTGTTTTGTTTGTTGTTATTCTCTTGATGACTTGTTCTAAATGGTGGAAATTTTTATTTTTATTTCTCCACATTACTAATTGTGTCTTACTGGCTGCCAATAACAGCAAATAATGGAGAAAATGACAGTATGATCATAACAAATAGAGAGGAAATAACTTTGCTCACTTTTGACTGTCATGGTGTTATATGCCAACATCAGTTTACAACACAATGAAAGTATTTTATAAAAGAGGTTTTTAAAAAACTCCTTTGACAAAAGAATTATGAATTATTTTTTATTAGAGGCAGAGGTAATTTATAGTTTAGGTCATAATCAGGCAGATAATTTTTTTATTAGGAGTTTTTTATCTGTCAAACAAAGAGAGAGAACCGAGAGTTTTCTTTCTTTAATATAATGATTACAACGGAAAACATATGAAAAGTGATCTAATGGAGAAAAATAAGCCTGTTTGCTTCACCCAGTATAACCCTTCTTTTTAGTGACCCCTGCTGTTCACAAAGGAAAGCAATTGTTACGAGGGCAACTGGGAGTTTCTTGACAATTTGCTCCTATTTTCTTTCCCTCTCTTATTCAAAATAGATACTTTAAAAATTCCACTCCCAAGTTCCTTTGTCGAGATCAACAAATCACAATTCACACAAATAATAACTGCTACTATATATATTTCATCAATTTTGTACCGGATTCACAGAAAATCTGTAGAATGAAGTTTGAGGAAAGAGATTAAATGTGATTCTGAAAGGGCTGTATAGGGAAATCTTGCTACTTTTGCATATGAATTATGAAGAAGGGCTGGAGGGAGACTAGGGACTCCACAGAGGGGACATAAATCAGCCATGGGAGAAACTGGTGCCATTATAGACAGTCTGAAGAGGAGAAGGAAGAGCTGGTGGGAACAGGATACAGGCTGGGGAGAGGGTGAATGAATTTCATATAAAATTTGGATAAGGCTAAAAAGCTAGGGAAAGGAATGAATATGTTTGGGAGAAAGAAAATCATAGAATGCCTAGGGTTGGGAAGGACCTTCATCCAGTTTCATCTACAGTTTCAATTTGCCCACCAAGGGCAGGGAGCCTCCTATTAAACCAGGTTAATCCCCATCCATCCTGATCTTGGACATCTCCGGGAATGGGGAATCCACAACCTCTCTGGACATCCTTCCAGTGCCTCACCACTCTTGCAATAAAGAATTTCTTCCTAACTCCCAATCTCAGCCTATCCTCCTTCATCTTAAGGCTGTTTCCCCTTGCCCTTCAACCCTTGTGAAAAGTCTCTCTCCATAAAAATGATAATCCTGCTCCAGATTGCTGGTGGCCAAGGAGTTCTGAAAATTCTGCCTCAGGATCTCTGCACATTCTGCCAGCCATCTGTAGCTAAGCTGAGTGTCATTGCTTTCCTATTACTTACATTTGCACAGATTCATGTACTTAAAAGAAGAAAAGTAAATTTCAAAGGTAAGAACCATGAGAACCAGTAACTCTCAAAATGTGCAAGAAACAGAATTTTAATTACAGTGTTAGATCTCTTGGAAAACTAGCACACTTCACTGCCATTGAAGTCTGTAGCATGGCCCACAAACACAGGAGCACAAAACCATATGCATTTTCAAATATATGCCTAATAAATATATGATCAAATACTCCTTCTTGGGCCAGGCACTGCCCTTTGGTTCTGTGTTCCTTGACTGCATGGCTGAGGAGCTGTGAGGGCCAAGGCTGCTGCCATTGAGCTGCTCTTCCTGGCAGCACGAGCTGCAGCTGCTCAGTTTCTGTGCTCTGCTACAGCCTCAAAGGATGTAAAGATACAATCTATTGTGTGATTTGTAGAAATGCAAAAAATAGAATATCATGTACTGTTTTGATGTGAAAAAATCTTGAAATAATTTCTAACTCTATTTTCAGGTTCATACAAATTCTTAACCATGATACTTAAATATTCTTTCTACTTGTAAGAAAACAAACTGCTGCAAATGTAATTTTGATGACTGATCCAGTATTCTCCATTCTAGATGGCAGTAGGAAACAAAAGCCAAGGACTCAGAGAGAGATCACTATTTCCTTTCACACTATCAGCTAGTGTGTGATTTCTTTACATGCTTTCATTCAGTAATACTGACCTAATGTGTGCTGATATGTAGTCCATCAACCAGTTTTGAAATGCTTACTCAGTGACAATTGTAAGGGTTCTTACCCACGGCAATTGGCATTGTCTGAGGAATAATTCAAATCAGATTACACTAAGTTATCATTTTTGAAAACAAAATACCCTTCAGTATTAACTAAAATTGACCTTGTATTTCTCTCCCTAGCAATCATTAATATTCCCAAAGGGAATACTACCAAGTTGCAGTTGTTCCACTTTAAGATTTGGTTTTAATTCAATAGCTAAAGGACTGAATAGATTGCTGCATATTTTTCAGAAGATGTATTTCCTCTGTTGCTTCTGAATTAATCTGGGTAAGAGCTTTGCAGTCACAACTTATTATCACAGAATCTTACATACGATAGTGTTCTTGATCCATTAGAAGAGGAACAAATACTTTTGCTTTCATGAGAGCCAAGTGCTATAGGAATAACAAACAATTCTGTGATGTTCTGCATAATTGGATTTAGTATTCCTTCAAGAGGTTGCTGTGAAGCTGTCTATAATACACTTCTGGTTTCCTGGATGATTCTAACCTGCATAAATTTGAGTTGACAAAATGTGCGGTACTTTTTACAGTTATACATAGAAAATAATAATTTCTTTTTTGGCAGAAGCCCAGAAACTGAGACCAGCTGTTTCTTATCTTTGGTTATCAGTACAGGTTTACTATCCATTACAAAACTAGTACATGTAAATGGTTAAGTCCACCTAAAAGTCTTGCCAGCAAAGACTTTTTTTTGTATATAAGCTTTAGTATCCCCATGTGCTACAGCACTCAAGAAGCAGACATTTCCTGTTTGCTGAGAGTAATTCCAAAGTGTTTTATTGCTCAAGCTTGCACAGTCTAAGAACCCATTACCATACACCCAGCTACTTTCAATGCTGTTGTGACTGAAATTAAATACCACAATGAAATACAGGGCATTTTAAAAGTGAATTTAAATTTCCCTACACTTTATTTGCATTGACATACATTTTAAGGTTACCTAATTTTTGAGTTTTATTTCTTTCTGTAGGTGTTCTAAGAGCTGAGACTTGTTTTGCCTGTGAACAGTTCTTGATGGTAAGCTGACTTTCTTACTTGTTGGCAGAATGTATAATGAAACGGTGGCATGCTGGCTCTCTGAACTTCAGTACTGTTTTAATCTATGCAGGGATCTGAATGAAATATTAAATACGATGGTAATAGTTTATACTACAAAAATAATCTTATAAATATTTCACTTTAGTACTGCAAACATAATGAAAAATACATGGATGTTTACCAATGGTAAACTATTTCTCCTTCAGTATTCAAAGAGTAAATTTGGTATGTCCACATTTAAATGTTACTCTCAGTGGTCCCTATTTATATAGCCAGCAGACTTTTAGTCATGATAGGGGTGTAATTTTTCGGTTCTAAATACAAATAAAAATCTTTTTACTTAATTTCCACTAAGGGGTTTTGGACAGAAACCACAAAGAAACATTGTGTAGAGTCCATACACTGTTACATATATCCTGTCAATTTTTTTTCTCAGTTTGTTAGAAATTTAGTATATTTATTGTATATTGCTTTCAGCATCATGGCAGTTAAAAGTGAGCTCATTTTTATGTTCTCATTATCTTCTTTGGTGGCCATAATGTCTGTAACTCAGCAAGGTGCTGAATTATGTTCACATTTTAATGATAATTCTCTGATTCAGCCTGAAAATTCTACCTGCATGACCTATGTGACTTATACTGCTCTACCTAGCATTATCATCATTAATACCTTAATACACACATAGAGTTAAGAAACTGTTTATTTATTCACATAGAGTTTATTTTGATGCCAATTATTTCACTGCAGCAAGGTATGGATTGGGTAACTTCAGATAAAGACAGGCAGGGAGAAAAAAAATGATGAGATGAACTTTGCATCAGACTCTGATTCCTCAAGAATCAGAATTTCCCATCTGTGTAAGCTGCCTTAACTTTAAAAAAAATATTCGTTGAGTACTAGATTTTGATTATTTTCAGATGACACCATTATAAATAAGAAAATACATCTCTCCAGAGACTCTAAGGAGGTCATGTTTTTCCACCTTAGAGAACATGCTACAGCAATATTTCCCCATCATAATTAGTGTATGATGCAGGCTGGCAGGATGCCACCTCCAAAATGTGTATCTGCAGGACAGTGACCCAAGAGAAGTGTTTGTATAACCTAAAAGCTCTTTGAGATCCTTTGCAACAAATGTCACTATATACCTGTAAAAGATGGGAATTTTTCACCAAAGATTTAGATTGATTTCTAAATTATGTGAAGTTTTTATTGTTCTAGGTAAGACTGATGAACAGTCTGACCATGTTGTCTAGCACTGAGGTCTAATATTGCATGATGTAGTTGAGAAACTGATGTCAGAAGACATTGACTACTCAATGGAGAAGCTACAAGGCAGAAACATCAATCAAAACCTGCCTTTCATAAGGGCTACACAGCTTGGGGTCTGTTCTGCTCCGAGCCCCAGCTGCACATGGAGATGGATTCATGGGTGTTTTGGAAATAGAGAGCCCCTTCTCAGCTTGGATTCTGCCCTTCTTAAGCCCAAGCAAACACTCACTACTTCCCTGGAGCACCGTCAGCACCGTCCGTCACTGTAGCACATACGTAGACCTTTACCAAATGTGCCAATTTTAGAGCACATCTAACCAGAGAAGAAGTCATCTTTAATGACTAAAAATCTCCAAGAAGAGACTTGTAGACATTAGAAGGTTCAGCATGTGATCAGAACCAATTATGACAGTCATTTTAGAAGAGTTAAAAGAGGCTTTTCCATCCTGCATTTCCTGCTGGAATCTTTATGGACGACTTCAAATTTATCATCTGCAGCTTAGGGTCAACATTATACAGTAAGACCTAAATAATGAACACCTTTAATCATGAACTGTATTTCCATAAGTTTCCAAATGCCACTTTGTATCGTGAAATATAAAATCCATCTATAGCTCATTTTCCTAAATGTCACATGACTGTAAAATGGCAAAAATATAAGAATGTACTTGTTTAATAGCAGAATATGGAATGAAATAGAGCAAAAAAAACCAGATAGAGTTTTAATGGCCATGTACCCCAAGATAAAGGTACTCCACTTTGCTGACTTCTGTTGCACTCTCATGCTCTTAAAAATGAAGTCTCTAAAACCAGCTGATCAAATGAGGTTATAAAATGGCCTAGTCAAATTGGTGGTGATTTTTGTCAAATTAAATTAGATAAATAGAAAAACAAATCTTTGGTAAACATTCCAAGTCTTACATAGCAAAACAGAACAGAAAAAATCTGATATACGTATATAGAATATGCCTGTTGTATTCTAGTTCTGGAGCTTGAGGACAAAGGAATATCCTAAACTGAACACAATATACAACTCATGACAACATGGGAATGTTAAATTCATCTGACTTAAACTTGGAAGGGTGAAAAAAACTAAGCAGTTTTCGTTTGGATTCAGAGGTCCAATGTAACTCCAAAAAGATTATAAAATTTCGGGGGCAAGAATCAGTCTTAGAAAAATACTAATTCAGAGAGTGGACAAAATTAGAATAGACAATAAATAGGCGTCTTTTGAATCATATTGAGTAAAAATAGTATTTGATTACTTTTAAATTATGTAGCGTTGCCAAATATAGGATATTCTGCCAGCCAAGGATAAATTACAGAAATTAATTAGGCTGCTATAAAAAATAAGATAGCTTATCTCCAACTCACTCCCTTCAAAAGATCCCTCTCTTCTTTAAAATAAATATTATACAGCATTTTTAAATAGATGACATATTAAAGCCATGAGCACTAGAGAGATAGTTAGAATTATTATTTGGATAATCTTCAACATAATTCTAAAATATTTTTTTATTGAAACCCTTTTTTCCCCAAAACACAAAATATTAATAACAAGGAAAAATTTCTTACTTATGGGTGAAGAGAGGGGGAGAACATCGTAATTTGAAAACTGATTTTACAATTTTTTTCAGAAATTTGTATCTTAATGTATTATATAGCTAGGATCACTTAGCACAAAAGTGCAGAAAAGAGAAAAATATAAACATAAAACTTGAATTCAATAAATATTATTTAATCACAAATCAAATAAGTTATTAAGATGCATAAAGAGATTTTTTGTGGTTTTCCTGAGAATAATGCATAATGAAAAAATGAAAGCTCACTGTAAAATTAGGTCTACTAACTTTATTCCAAAAGTAAGCATAAAGAGAATCTCTCAAAATATGCCAATGTTTAACTACTCTTAAAGACCTTCAGCAGTCAGGCCAAGGCAAGCACTATCAAAAGCTGAAGCTATGGCCATGATATTCTAAACAAGGGAGAAATGAACTGAAGGTATTTTCTCCTAACTTTAAACCTGATGTACCCATCACACGAGTCTTGAGGTTGAATTGGTGCTCAATGTTTTTAGGAATTCACCATGATAATCACAATGGCAAGACCTGTGAAGTGTATTTGGTTTTGTTGGAACTTTGCTAGTTTTTCCTTTTTCAGAAGCACATGTAGTTCCTTTATATTTATACTGAAGTAGAGAAACAGTTTTCTGGCAATCAGGCTCCTCTAGCTAATATGACCATATTTAAATGCATATAATATATAAATACTTTTTATAAATACATTTATATACAGTAATAAAATCCCTTTGCTTTCAGAAAGTTCTCAGAGTTAGGCTGATTTGTTTGTGTCTACTTATCTTCCATCTTTATTCTACTACCAGGTGATATTTTCTATTCAAAACATTTCATGTGATATCTCAAAGTATTAAACCATTTTTCCAAAGGACATGGATGTATGGAAATGGTCCTCAATGTTTGCTTGTCAAAGTATATCTGAAAGATAATATGATATTATGTATGCATTGAGAAATTAAAGAGAAATATACAGTTGCTTGCACTGGAAAATAATTTATCAGATGGATGGGTAAAGTGTCCTAAGAGTCACAGAGCCCTCTCATTTTTAGACTTGGATGTCTCAATTAGCAGGACTTGCCCTTTGAAAGACATCTGCCTGTGCAAGAAAGAGCTTCCCTACTCTTTGCTTTGCATAATAATCTGAGCTCTCACACAGAAGGTGGGAGAAGTGAGTACTTGACTTCTCTCCCAAGTCAAAGGAGTTCACAGCCACATCTCCCATTTCTCAGGACAGTGGCCTAAATTACTGAAGGAAAACACAAAGACACCGAAATAAGGAGAAAAAGGGCTCAGATCCGAACCTTAACAGCTCTGAGCTTATCCTAAGAAGGAGAAACCTGGGATACACAGCCCAATCTTGAGACCATATTTTTTTATTTTTAAGCAACAATTATCTGCTATAAAATGCAGTGGATGCACTCTGATCACTTGCAATACAAATTGGTGGCTCCAGCATTTGTCATCTTTCTGTTTCTGAATGAAAGCTGCTAAGGCTGCCTCATCTTGTGTTGAATTAAGTGCTGCTTTTACTTACAACTCCAAAACTGAAAGGCACAGTGAGGTATCTCCTGTTAGGTATCTCCAGGTCCTAGCACATATTTAGATATGAGGATTTAACAGTCTGGTACTGACATGCTGCAGGCAGCAAAAGCTCGTGGCCTGGGAAATGTGAATCACAAAATGTTTGCTTCGGGTATATCAGCCTTTTAGCTTTGCAAACCTAAATGTTCTTTCTTTTCCTTGTATTCTCAGGTTTATCGTGTTGATGAAAAAAATGAGCCTGGAAACCACTGGAATCCTCCAGTCATACTCTTAAGTAATTGCCAGTTATACTGTGAGCACTGTTTCATGCAGTCACTTCACTGACATGCTATACTTACTAAAAGATGGCTCATACTGGGACTGGACAGTAAATTACAAGGTTTGCTCATGGTTTTAAAAGATGTAACACCTTCTATTTTTTAAGCAATCACCAGCAATACACATGAGTGAACGATGCCATTAAAATGTGTGAGTGATTGCTGAATAGCACTGCAAATAGTATTAGAAACAATCTGACATCAATGCTACCTCTCATGTATTGCATCTCAAAAAAAAATAATAACTATTGTGACATATATAGGTGGGTCTTCCAACAAGAGACAATGAATCACATTTTTTGTAAGAGGCAGCAACACAGAGAAAAATAAAGGTGAAGTCAAAACAGTAAAATTATTCCAGAGGAGTCACTGAAAACTTTGGAACTGGCATTATGTTTAAAATTTTCAGATACTCTTTTTCACACCTCAGTTACTGTATATAATTCTCAAATTAAGCATCATCATCCATGAAAGGATCACAGATTTTTCTTTTAATTACTTTGCTAAATATTTACAAGTTTCTTTTTAATAGAAAGATCTTATTTTTGCTGGGGTTTTACACCCTGATTTAGAGAATTCTAATTAAACATCAAGTCCTTCAAAACCATCAAACTCACTCCATGAATTCATGATATAAAGTCTTACCCATGTAATACATTTATCAGATGTATCTTAACTATTGTTGTGAGTGCTGTGTGTCCTTGGCAAGGAATGAACTGAGCTGGAGACTAACTCTGTGGACACTGGCAGAGCAAAATGAGTTTGGGGAAGCATGAAGGTCAGAAGCTCAAGGAGTGGAATGAGAGAGCCCATTAAAAAACATAGGTCTGGAGAGAGGCAAGTTCATGTGAAAAGCAAGGGCCAGTTTCACTTTTGATAAGTGTTTTATACTTGAGGCTGACTGAAGCCTTGATGGAGACAGACACAAGTGGATCCCATTCCTTTGCCACTATCTCTTTGACTTACAAGCAGGAGACATCTGAATTATCCTGTGACACAACATTGATAAATACTGGCACTTGGCCATTTAAAAGATGAAAGGGTGGAAAAAGAATGTTGAACATGAAAAGACATGTATATGCAAATATGCATGAAAAGACAATAGCAAAAAAGTATCTCTGATTTTAAAATGCCACAAATAAGAATACATTGAGTCTGGTTGTTTTTTTTTTTTTTTTGCTTTTACACTCCTTATCTCTCTAGTTCACACCTTCTTTCCAATCTCTTTCAGAAATAGCTCTATGAATAGCCCTTAGAACAGGCTGCAAGTGCTTAGAAACAGGGATTACCACTTGATTCCTTACCTCACAGGGCAAGACAAATATGAGGTCCCTACATCACTCCCCCATTACTTTTGTGCTAGGTTTTCAATAGCCCCACGCAGCTTCAGTTTCCACCAAGCAGAAAAAGTCAGATGATGCTATAATTTCTACGTATAAAATCATAACAAACACATGAAAATGTTACCATGACTAGCAGATCATATTTATTTCTTTTAGGTAGGAGAGAAATGTTATTCAGTCACTGATTTTATGTGACCTTGACTGCAGTACCAGACTTTTTGCAGAACTACTTAAAGGTATATCAACTATAAAAGGATAATTTTTCATGCAAGAATATAAACAGATATTATTACTTTCACCTTAAGATGAGCAAGCGTGTATGGAAGAGGGAAAGTTGATGCTCTGTTAGGGAGGATGAACTGATTATTACTGGCATATAAGCTAGATATGCAACAGCCAATAGATTGCTTATTTTCCTTACTGATTATAGTTTGCATTGATCTTCCGTGTCTCTCAGCTCCTTAGATAAAAATGCTCTGTGAGTTCTGAGCTTATAAAATAAAACCGTAAAAATTGCTTTGATTAAACTTTTCACTGCTGTTGCCGCAGACTGATCAACTTGGACTCTGTCTGCCATGTACTGAAACCTAATTTACAGGCCATTAAATTCACCTTCATTTGACCTGCCCGATTCTATTTGGCAACCTTTATGTCTGACTTGTTCACCCCCTAAAGTACAGCTGCAGAAAAACCACTGGTGCTGGATTGGCAAAGGCCATGGCACTCTCTCCTGCAGCGCTCTCTCTCCCTTAGATGTGCTTCCATCTGTGCAGGGATGCAGCAGAGGCAGCACATAAAAAGCACGTTAAAGCATGGTATTTTCCCCAGGCATAGTGATAGTACATGATAGTGGATGTTTTTGGAATTTGGTTCTTATGAAAGGTGGGACTGATGTAAATATTGGTGGTTTTCAGCAACCAAACTTTTAGACTTGGGAAGAATTCTGCAGATGTTTTCAGAGCTTCAAATACCTAACTTTTGCTTGCATGGGTAAGAGTATGTATTTGCACACATACCTAAGAGAGAGAACAAATAAGCAAATACTAATGCCCATTTTTCTAAGAGATTTGACTCTTTCCGAAGTCCACACTTTGTCAAAGTCAACAGTTTTCACCTGGCTCCTTTTCCTATGGCGATCTTCAAATGTCATGAAGTGTCCAGAATGATGTCCACACTTTGCTGGCTCTAATTCGTTACACAGAATAATAATGTCTCACTGGTGGTGGGCTAAAAGAGGTGGCTATCAAAACACTGATCATCTTTTAGATCCATCTAGTTCATCAATAACAAGGCAGAATGGGCCTAGGACATAACCATCACAACCAATTGTCTGACTGCACTCAACACCAGCACAAAGAACAAACACACCTTGATCAGTCTGATAATGCAGTGCAGGTCACTCTAGTCTCCTGCAGGCTTGCTTAACTTACCCTAAAAATTTATTCTTTCTCCAAGAATGCACCATGGGTGCCAAGGAAAAATAGGTATGTGCTTAAATATTGTGTTCATGTAACATACTCATAACTCTTGCATATTCTTGACAAGCCTGATTTGCAGTTATATATATCGAGTTGATAAAGTATTCTCAGTGGTCAAGAGTTAAAGAAAAGTGGGTTTGAAACAGAAATAATGGGAATAGGGCTTATTTCTTCATAGAATCACCATTTGACAAAAAAAAAAAAAGCTCAAGGTTGAATCAGCCTGTGTTAGTCTTATATGGCACAGCATCCACCCTAGTTTTGATTTTGCAGGTCATCCTGCTGAGAATTTTTCAGTTGCCCATTGAGATCTTCAGTGGGAAAATGGTTAACCTATTAAAATTACACTGCAGTATCAGCTGAAGAGAAGTTTGTCCTCTATCCCACTGTGAACGTAGCTGAGCAATAATAGTAACATCTATTTCCGATGTCTGGATACTTTGTCCCTCTGCATGTAGGAGACCATTATCCTGTGACTGTGTTCTGTTCTGCTGATATAATCTCTTAAATAAAGCTTTACTGTTTACTTTCCTTAATTGAAGTACAATGGAAAAGACATGGCCTTTAAGAAGCTTCACTTTAGTCACTGCCTTGGAGCTTTGAAGGTGTTTCAAGTTGTCTTTCAGTGTACTTCAAAACATCCTTGATAAAAGAATGCGTGTAGAGGTGAAGTGGGAATTTTACCGGCAATTATATTTTAGGCAGAGTTGTAAAAAGTTTACTTTGCTGCCATTCTTCTGCCAACCTTCCCAATCCAGTTTTGATCCTCTCACTGCTCTGCTAAGTGATCAAATCCTTTAGCAGGTCTTATTTTGCCCCTTTCTGGAGTTGAACATTTCTTTAAACCCCCAAATTTGTGTTGTTTTGGGGGTTTTTGGGGGGTTTAATCCTGTCTGAGTTAAAATCATCAGAAACTCTTTTTAACATAATTTTAATTTGCTAGTCCTAAAGGGAACCCCCAAACAATCAAGATGAGCCTTGCAGAGATAGGTGTGGGGACAAAGAGACTTGATAATAGCAGATATTTTCCTTTTACCCTGGACCTGGACAATATGAACTTATTTAACACTCTGCTGCACCCAGGGGAAAAAAGAAACCCAAACCCAAAGAAACCCAAACAAACCCAAAACCAATTGTAATACAGTGTAAAATAGAAACTCATAACAATAACAACCAGCACATGGCTACAAAATTATCAATTAAATGTGTGTGCAAACTGTACAAGAAGAATGAGAAATGAGAAATCACTCACTGGTGAGAAAATGCTGGGAAGTTGGACCAAAATCCCTGTGAGCTTCATGCAGTTGCTTGATGCGCTCATCAACAGCCACCTGTTAAGAGAGGAGAAAAAAAGTTAGACTTTTCTAGACAAGAAACAAAGAGCAATTATAGTCAGATCATTTTTAAATTAGTGAATATTCAGTCTAAAATGGAGCAGTTTCCTCCAACAATTGTTATCCTTCAGGGTTGTCAGATGAGATTAAATGTGTCACTGGAAAAAAAGAAGGTTAAAAAAAACCTTGGGTTTGTCTCCCATCTTAACTGCTTCTAGAAGGTGAAAATGAAAAGCTCATAAATAAAGGTAGAGCAAATTGGCCTGGCTTTATTTACCTGAAAAGAGTATGACTGCTGCCTGTCAATATTGAAGTGAGAACATACATCTGTTAATACTTATCCAAAACGACTTCTACAGTACTTTTGAAAGTACAGTATTATAAATGAGCACATGAAAAGTAATCTCTTTTTATGTGGACAGGATAACATATGTGGACAGGATAATATAGTTATATTTTAACCAAGTGCTGAAATGAGGTTAACCAAAAGAGAGCTGCTGGTACAAACATTTTGCTGTTCTTTTAATCAATCAAATCATAGCCCCTCACCCTGTTCCTCAGAACAGACCTTTGAAGAACATGTTCCTAATGTTTTGTTGGGTTGGTGCACTGCATGAAAAGAGAGACAATAGCTTAGGACTGGTTTTATCTTTACCCTTGAAAATCTCAGTGAAGTGGAGTATTGAGCAAGCAGCCAAAAGGGGGTGGTTATAATAGGATTCCCTGGCATATGAGTGACATGTACCAGTCCCTTTACAGCCTATATGCTAGAAGAATGTCATTATGTTAGACCTAAGAATGGGATTAGATAAAACAAGGAAAAAACACTTGAAAGTAATGATAGAATATTTTTGAAATTTAATAAATAAAGTAACTGATAGGAAGCAGTTATTGCCTGTATGTAAAAGAGTTCCATCAACACTGGCAAAGCAGAAGGTAAGTGTATTTTTATTGGTCTAATTGTGATATACATAACAAGGAAACAAATAGGTTGCACAAGTAAAAAGCAATCCAGATTTTAAAACTTTCAGGGAATTTCAGGGAATTTTTATTGTACTTGGTAGGAGAGAACGATTGTGTAGCAACTGGGCATGATACTGTCAGAAGGGAAAAATAATGATAGAATTAATGAGCTATTTGATATGATTGTGTGTGTTTGCCAGAAAGCCCCTAGACCCCAAAATCTTGTTTAACTAAGCAATAGCAATTTATTGCCAAGACATGATTTATTTGCTTACAGTTTTAAAACTAGCACTATAAGCAAAAATGCCCATTTGTTTTCTTTTCTCAAATAATTTTTCAGGTGCTTTTCCTGCAGCTTCCTTCATTTCTGTCATCTTTTGTGGCTTCCCACTGAATTGCACGAGCAGATGTTTCTGTTAAGCAATGCTTCATACCAGGGACTGACTTTGAGTTTGAGTTCACACCGAATTCTCTGCACAGATACAGATACAAGATACAGATGTAAGTGCATAGAAAACCATGAAAGGGCTGCTTCTGGTCATCAGTATAACTAGCTAAAATACAGAATCATTAACTGATGTGCTATTATTTTTAACCAAGAAATGACCTTTCAAAGAAGACAAGAAAGATAATCTTAAACATACCTAAACACATGCAAATAAAAACTACTAGAAAAAGGAAATTAAAATGTATATACTCTAGAATTTTCTTAAAATTACCTCACAACATACTTATTTTGTCATTAGGAAATATTGGTTAATAAAGAAATATATGGCTTTTCCTTTATATTAGTACATACTTTTCATTAAGTAAACCAGGATGGAAAAAAGTCATTTCTGGCATGATGAATCCCTAAAGAGAATGAGAACTTTACAAACGCACAGTGGGGAGCAGTGCTTCATATAGAAAATTTCAACAGCCAAACACTGGTCAGAAAAGAGCATGGGAACCCTTTAGTACACATGATCACTGCCAGCACACAGCCTATACAACTTCTATAAGTGGGCTAAAACTGAGAATTCTAATCCTTTTAAAATATCCAGGTGATCTTTAAACTGCACAAAATTATTAACCTGAAGCTTTTTAGCCATATATGTACATCAGCAAAATAAAATACCTTACACAGTTCAAGGTAAACTTTCCATCTGAACAGCTTTGGATGTGAACCAGGAAATACTGCTTTCTAGAAGTAGATTTTGTCAATATAGAGAAGAAGAAAACACCAAGAAATTTTGAGTATTCTCCAGGAAATATCACCTGAGAGTACAAAATGCTATTCCACTGGGCTGCCAGGAAATACCACTTGCTGATGTATTGGCATAGAACCTTTTAGGCAAAAGGCAGTAAAAGATGAACTCACTGTTGGTAGTGGAGTAAGGAAGATTATTACAGTCATTTTCTATTCATTTTATCAAAACTAACACATAAATGCTAATATAACAAAATTTGAACCCACAATAACTCAGATAATGGTGTACAAAAAATATCCGCTGAAACAACACTTGCTCAAACTTACAGAATAATGTGTCTCTGATCCAATAAAATCAGAGTTGGATTTGACTTTGTGTCTTATACACCAACAATCTGGAGAAGGAGATTCTATCCATACAAGTCTTCATAAATGTTTCATGATTCTTGAAAAAAATTCTCCCTGGCATGTAAAAGTGTTTCTTATTTTTCAGAAACAAGCTCTAGGTAATTCCCAAATTTTAAATTTTTTCTTGTCCTTGTTTTTCCTTCAAATCAAGTGAAATAGGCTCCTCCAAAATGAGCACAAGCAGTATCTCTTGTATTTTTGTGTGCTATGCTCTGTATCAAGAACAATTAGAACAAAATCTTGTGAACAACTGGAGCCTTGTGGGAAGAAAACTGCAAAATTTTCAAGCCTGTTCAAGTGTTCATTTTCCTTGCTTTAAAGGGAAAAAAAAATTGTACTGTTAATGAAGGAAAAAATTCCATTCTGATTTCAGTAGTGTTGGCTTAGCCATGCAAGGAGTACTACTTTAAAGGTTCTATCAGCAGAATGTAACATGCAGGGTCACAGAATGAGTAAAGATGGAAGGGACCACAGTGGTTATCTGGCCCAATCTCCATGGGATGGGACTGTAGATTTCATTTCAGTACCTTTTAGATAAAACTCTACAGTATTTCCTGACAAGAAATGTTACTAATAAATAAATAAATGTATTTCTGAGAAGTCAGCTATTGCTTTATCATTATATGAGAATTTGATTTAAACAGATAAAAATATTTTTATATTAATTTTTACTCAAAAACAAACATCAAGATTTTCTGTAATTGGGATACTTGAACCACTGCTTTTATTCACAGGGGTTGCACGCTTGAAAAGGCATACATTTCCATTATTTATTTAATCCAATGTTTTACATAACATTTATCTTCTTTCAATCATAACAAATGAAAGAACCACAGCAGTAAAGTAAATATACTCGAGGCTGAAGATGGTTATATTAAAGATCTTGTACTGATTTAAAGTGATATTGACATGGTATAGAAACAGCTTCTGCTAAAAAAAATTGGAAAGTTAAAAAAAAATTATTTAAAGTCCTTCTGCTTTAAAGACTTTGAAAACATTTGATGAAACAAGTTCTGTTTCCCATCACTTGGATGCAGCCACGTGAACTGAATCTATAATCAGGTTCAGAAAAACAAATTACAACAATAACAAAAGCAAAGCTCTGCCATGCTGTTGCTAGGAATAGTTTCTAAGTGCTTTACCTAATGTGGGGTTCAGCCTTGACAACATTTTTAGAACAGCTCCACTGCAGTCAGAATAAGGATTTGGTGGATTTAACTTGGGTCTACTACTAAATTTGGGGGCGGGAGGAAGTTTGTCTTGTTTTTTCATTTTTTGAGGTTTAACTGAGAATATTTTTATGACATATAAAGTGTTCCTTCGTGTTTATGCCCACACAGCAAAGCAGGCCTAGATCAAGAAGGAAATATGAGCTGTTTAATTCTCAGTATTTCCCACGTTCTCAAAAAGTACCCAACAGCAACCATCCAGGAGTGCTGGAGCTGCTGAACTACTCCGAGATGTGCTGGAAGAAGGAGGCACACCCATCATAATATTGAAATTGTGCCTGCAAACAAGGAGGGGCCTCAGCAAAGAGCTATAAAAAGGGTCTCTTTGCCAATCCACCAATCTTATCCTCTTGTATCTATCAACACTACAGAGACCTAAGAGCCTTGGTCCAGCTGTGGTATAATCCTGCCATGGTCTTGCCCATAGCTTTGGTTTTCAAATGAACAAGTTCGGTGGAAGGAATTTCCCCCTGGGTGCTCATCTGAGCTCTGACTTCCAGCTGAACTGCTCTGCAATGGCTGCATGAGCCAAGGCAGCTGCTTGGGTGCCCCTCTGTCCTCAGCACTCAGAGAATTCACATTCGGAGAACTTGGCAGGGAGTTTATTCACAAAATTACACCAAGGTGTGGGAGTAGCAATTTTTACCGCTTATTAACATGAAACAGAACTGAGATCACTAAAAAAGTGCAGCAAAAAACTAAAAAACTGAGCACTTAAAAAAAGTGCTAAGTGTAAAGAGCTAAGACAACTATTGAATGGTTGGGATTCTGAGGAAAAATGGCAAGAAAAGAGGGAAAGAATAGAAGATTCTCATCTAAACAGCTATATTTAGTGCAGCAGCAAAAGGACACAAAATCTCCTTTTTCTTTTTTTTTTTT
>VYXF01009614.1:433439-446501 GCA_013397295.1 Polioptila caerulea
TTTTTTTTTTTTTTTTTTTGTCAAAATTTGCTTCACCAAAAGCTGTTCTCACAAAAAAAGAGGAGGGCAATTTTCTGTATCAATCAGCATGCATACAGACAATACTTATTAAAATAACACTCCTTTAATTTCCCCACCATATTCATAGCATTTCCACAGCCTCCTGACCTTGACTCCAAGCACAGCCAATTTGACTGCATATCAAAGGAAACCGGCTTCTACAAGACCCTCTTTAATGTTGCCCAGCAATTCTCCTCCCAAGAGCTGGAAAGCTTCTTTCTTTGCTCTCACTGACTCAGAGCTGTCAAAGCAGTGCGAGGCTGTTCTTCACAAATCAATAAACAGGAAGATCTGATCTGCTGGACTTCTAATAGCTGCCGAATCCCGCCACTCACTGCTCCTTGTACATCAGGCGATAAGGATGGATTTAAATAAGCACACTTTGTGCTCTTAATGAGGAGCAGCAGGGGGGCAAAGGCAATTGAGAGCCATTGTTCCCAGCGGCTGAAGTTCAGGTCTAAGTCTTCACATTTACTGGGCTGAAAAAACAGCTAAGGACAATTAGTTTTCTGGTGAAAAGTTCAGTGTTCTGAAATATTTTGGGAGCGTAAAAATGTGCTTATTTTCCACATTAAAGAAAAAAATAGATAAGTGCAATGCTATTTGCATGCATTTACAGCGGTTACAAAGACTAAATTCAAATTTCTGGGTCATGATGAGGCTGTATACTTCAGTAGATTGAAATCTGAGTGACTTTATGCAATTCCCCTTTCAATGTAAAACGCCCAAAACAAAAGAAATAGTAGAACACATGTATTGTATTTCGACTGCTTTTTCATATTTTCAGATGAAACGAGAATAAAATGTAATATAAATTCAGGAAACATCTTAAAGCTTAGGGCACAGAGCCTTAGAAAACAGTAAATAAAAGAGTGATCTCCTTGAATTAATGTGTCTACTGTGAATAAGCAGCTATTTGCTTCATAGGCTTTTGTTTTCTAATCCTAAATCTGTGCACCTTGGCCTTCATGTATCTCTATGCCTGAGGAATGAAAGTTATGTGTTAAAGTTTAAATAACAAACTCACCCAAATTTGGAGAGAATAAAACAGTTGCAAACCATGTGAAATCTTAAGAACAAACATCTTTAGGAAACAATTCTCTTAGAAAATGCTACTTGTTTCGTTTTGGATAAAAGATATTCTCTCAGGGAGGCCTCTCATTTGATATTCCCACTGCTCCCATAGCAGCCATCACACAAGTTGGTGGAGGTTCAGCAAGGCCTTTCACATCACTGTATGCTCCTCATTTCTATTCATGCACTTTTGTAGGACATAAAATATTTCATGAAACTGGTATGAGATGAGCATGGGCTCAGCCTTTCAAAAATACTAGAAACTGCTGTGCTGCCCTCCATTCTGGAGCATTCCTTAACAAAGCTGCCAAATTCTTCACTGTCCAACCACATTAGTTCGTTTTTAATATTGCTTTTTGTATGCAACTTGATCAATATCAACAGTTTTTTCTGCCAGATTCCTTGCTGTATTCCTTTTATAATATACCAATAAAATAATTTTACAATCATTGATATTTAACTTCTATTTTTCTCAGAAAGCAGCGCTACACCAATTTAAAAGTTTTCAATTTAGAATTTACATTAGCTTCAAATTCAAATAAATAAATAGCCATAGACACCTTCTAGCAGATTCCAGTCCAAGTGGGCTGTGGCTTGCCTAACCACATCTCTATTACTCTTGGACAGTGCCTGTATATTCCTCCCAGGTTACCTGTCCAAACTTCCTCTTTCTGTGTAGCCCATTTTTATGATTGAATTTTGCAAGGAGCTCCTGGTACATGCACACAGGACTCTTGGCACTCTTGCTGGACTCCCTGCTGGTCAGGACGGACCAGTTTTGAGCTTTTTAGAAAATCATCATTCCTTATTAATGAACTTTCTTGGACCTCCCTTACTTCCAGGGGTTTATCCCATGAGATTCTTCCTGAAGAGGACAAAGTCTGCTCTACTGAAGTCCAGGTTGTGCTGTCATGGTCACTGCAGCCAGGAGTGCCTTTGACCTTCACCTCCCCAGGGAGCCTCTCCTTGTTTGTGAGTATGAGGTCCAGCAGAGCATCTGTCTGCACTGGCTCCTCCATCAGTTATGTCAGGAACTCACTGCATGGCTCACAACCTGCTGTGTTGTCTCTCCAGCAAATAAGCAGGCTGCTCCCCCATGGATGATATTTCTCCTTGCCTGTAAAAGGCCTCAGCCTCCTATTCTGCAGTGTTAGGTGGCCTTCAGCAGGCACCCACTAGTGTCACCTCTACTGGTCTGCTCCTTAATCCTCAGCCACAAGTTCTCAGGAGCTCTTTTTCCAACACATCATTCCTAGTTTAAAGCTCTTCTGTATCTTCTATATGTCCCCATAAAATAAACTCCTTGGAGCTCTGACTGTGCGGACCTATAGATCCAACGATTCCTCTTCTGCCTTCTGCAGAAAGCTGAAACCATATATACTCTTAGTTCTGTGTTGTAAGCTGGGGATAAGAGAAACTAAAATGTATAGGCTACCCTGAACCTCTGGTAGGTTATTGATCTTAAAATGAATCTAACTTTGATGCAGTTTGACATTTTCAAAGTCAGTGGGAGCTAGGTGCCTGCAACTAGGGAGAGAATGTGTTCTGTGGTAAGTAAAACTGTCTAGTGAGGGGCTCAGCGTGGCATATATTCTTCCTGAGATCAAATCCGAGTTCTGAGATCAAGGCACCTATACACCTTCATACTGTACGCTTTGAAATATTTCCACATAATTTTTTATCTTTTCTTAAAGAACATTCTATCTATCTTTCAGGATTACTCAACATCCATAGAACTTTCAGGGGGTATATTGTGGTTATCTCTAGGCCCCACACCCAAGACACACATGGATCATCTGCAGAGAGCCTGAAGGAATGCTGGTGGCCTTCAGCTGAGCATTGAGTGAACAATTGCAATTAAAACTGAGGAACAGAAGTCTTAGGGAATCAGAAAATTTGAAGTGACTCTTCTCTTTTTGCACTATGAATATCAAAGTTTCTGCTGTGTCAGTGATACTGAATCCTATTAAATTGTGCTAAAACACAGGGCATTTGGAGGGTTCTGGATTATAAATTATGATAAACATTATTCACAAGAAAAAAATTCTGCTATGTGTTTCCCTAGTTTCATAACTAAACAATGTAAGGATTTAGGAAAAGGCTAAATCATTAATTATGATTCTATTGTTGCTAAAACATGAGTCCTTTTAGGCTCTAACCATCTACTGCTCCTACCCTAACAAGGTTGTTTGATAGACTTGGTTTTTCAGGCATTTTCTCTTCACTCTTGGGGCATGCACAGAAAATAACATGTGTAACAGAGTTATGTCTCCTTAACATACAACTACAAAGACACAAAAAAAGGCTTCCCTGTGACCTTTTTACTTATTTTTCTCCTCTGCTAAAAACCTGTTATTTCTCATCATATTTTATACTTTTGAACTAGAACAGACTTTATAGTCTTTAAAAATATTTCCAAAAGATTTACAGTAAATTCTTTTTTGTACTTAATTTGAAAATGCTCTTTATTAATGTTCCATAATCCATTCCTAAGGTAAAGCCATACACTCTCTTAACAAGATTTTATGGTCATTTTGATTTTCTTTTTCCCCGTTTCTCATTTTATTTCTCTCATTAAACTAATAAAAAAAGAATGAATTCATGCTGTGCTGAAAATACCATTTCTGAAAGGTCAGGTAACATATATTTATTCCCTTTTTGTCCCAAGGGAAACGGTTCTTTGGTGGCTAAGGGAACTGTAAGTAGAATGCCACGCAAGGAATGTTTTATATCTGCCCCAGAACAAATGCCTATGCAATAATGCTGTATTGGTTGAGCATCACAAGTGAAGATTATTCTTTTATAGTTCTAGTTATATTCCCTCACTTTCATTGATCTTTCATTATATTAGTTTTATTGCTCCTTCTCCCCAGATTTGTGAATTTCTAGTGCCATTACTAGTATTAGTTTTGAGAATAGTTGCTCATAAATGGAAGCAAGAATTCTCATAGTGAGGATCTGTATTTAATGCAGGTTACTTCTAAAAATCAGAGGCTTCAGTCAGTATTGTCTTTATTCAGCATTACTTTTAGCTGATTACCATTTCAAAGTTTTTTCTTTTACCACCTTCAGCTCCCTTTACTCATTTCCCCTCTGATTCCTGTGGGATTATCATCCCATCAGTATTCAAGAGACTTTGATATTCAGTCCTGTCTTTGCCACCATTTCCCCATTCTTGTCTTCTTAATTTGTTGTTGAGCATCTTCATTCACCTTTATAATTTCAATTCGCACTCCCAAACCCATGTTGCTACCCTAAATGCAGTGAAAATACATTTTTCATAAATATGTAGTAAACCTCTGAATTTTTTCCGATAATGTTTATAAATAAGAGCTGAAGAGTTGTTTAGACTGTGCTGCTACATATGTAATACCATGGAAAAACAGATACAGGGAAGGGTGTGTGAATTTTATTCATTCTAACTCAGGAGTTGTAAGGTAAGAGATCTAAAAGCATCTTCCTCAATCAGAAATGAATAGAAATATGCATCTCCAGAGACAATTCTGCTTATACTAAGATATATGCCTCAGAATAACCCTGTAAAGATCTGTATAAACTTGACTTTTGTAGGGCTTAGCTTTCCTAAGTGAGTTTGCATGCCAAGGAGGAGGACTCTTGGGAAGACTGAACCATGGAGGAAGAGGGTACAGAAGGTTTAGGAGAAGGTGGAAAGTAAGACAAAAAAGTTCTTTACAGGGGTGCACTCCAGGGTAATAGTGTTCAAAAAAGATTCTACATGCAGCAGCCACTGTATTAATCTTCTATCTCTTCTTTTTTGTATTTTCTGCTCTCTCCTTCTGTTCCTGTGAGATTTGAACCAATAGTAATAAATCTGCTCACTCTAAGTAATCCTTAGTCCTAAAACTACCCCAAATACATCACATCTTTGGTTTCCTTTTTAGCTGTGCAGGGTGAAACAAATAGGGCAATGTCAGGCAGGGCAGTTTTATTACAATATTATTATCACATTATTTGTTTGTTTCATCCATATTCTTACATCTGGAAATCTCAAGAGTATAATACTCTGCTATAAGATGACTGAAACTACTTTGTCAATCAAGTGCTGACATGGCATGAAAAGAAAAACTTCATTTCATGAGATTAGTGGCTGAATGGATTAAACAAACTTTTATTTATTGTTCTTGTCCAATGAACCTTTTGAAGACAGCCTTTCAGTCTCAATGACTTCTGCAAAATGTTCCATACCCCAGCAGCTGTTCAAGCTGGGGAGCAACCACACAATCAGTGCATGATGCTTCCTGTTATCTGGCACTTCTTTGCATACTGCAACAGCTCCTGATTTTACACAAAAGCCTCTCTTTCTCCCTGGGGAAGGCATGCATATGGCATGCTGAAAGATAAAATTACTTTAGGCAAATAACTGTTCAAATGGGAGCAATAGCTGATAGGATTGATATTGTGCTGATTGAAGATAATGGCAACACTCCTATAATAGTGTGATATGACTTGTGAGAGGAGCTGCCTTCACTCTGCAGCTGGCCAAAATCTATGTATTTATGCTTCCTAATCTGTGAGTAAATTCAATTGACATGAAAGCAAAACCTAAGCTATACATAGCCCATTCTGCTAAACCAAAACCTTAAAAAACTCTAAGTTGCAAGATACAGTCTCTGACTTCGAGTTTCTTCTATTTGAGAAGAAGAGGTACTTAAAATGAACAAATAAATAAATAATGCTAAGCATTTTTACTGAGGATGTAGAATGTACATAGTGAAGGTTAAAAGCTATCCTGGCATGAAGGATCACAGTGTATGCATGCATGCAAGAAAACCATCACTTCACAGGTGTCAAAAAACCCCATTACCACATATTGCACTCAGTAAGTGCCATCAATTTTGTTCCAGTAATTCCAGTAATGTTACATGCAGTTTTTGTCTTAAATCTGTTCTCACTAGCCCTCTATTTGAAAAGCTGAATATTCTATTTACCACTGTCACTCTGTAAAGATCTCAGTTGAGGCTAAAATATTTGAAAATGGTTTTGTTCCACCCCCTGATCTACCCACATCACAGATTTAGGTCCTCCCATGAGCAGAGGGGGAGGGCTCTTCCTTCCCAGTGGAACAAAGCTCCAAGGCGCAACTCCACCGGAGGGGGTGGAAATAAAGTTAAAATATTTTTTATTTCCAGGAAAACTGTGATTGGTCTGCACTGACTATTGCCATTTCAAAGACTTCATATTGGTGCAAATATTAAACATACATTTTTTGCATATCAGTTAAATAATGAATGAAACAAACTTGTGCATTTCGTGATAGAGTTGTTAAAATATATTTATCATCAGCACAGCTTCAACCATGAGAAATAATGTTTCACCTGCAGAAAATACATCACATTCTGAAAGATGTCATTATTGTTTATTATTGAATGCCATAAAAACCTCTCTTTAGTTTGTCAGCTTATTTTCACAGCTGTTTTTTATAACTTCCCCCCTCCCCCATGTAAATACTTTATTTCTGTTTAGTCTTGCCTTACTACGCATCTGTTTCTAAATGCAGAGAATTGGGAAATTTTAAGAATAGAAGAGATCTTGGACAATTTAGACAGTAAGAAGATGGAGATCCTGAGATGAAGTGCCACTGAAGGGGAGTGCAATTCAAGTCTGTGAAATGAGGAGTAAGGATAAGAAAGGAGCAAAGACAAGATTTCCCACACAGACTGAAGCCAGAATCAAAGCCTGAATTTGCAGTATCTGTACAGCAGCACCATATAATCCACTGACAGACAGTTTAATTGGCAGTTAGAAAATTTTGATTTACCAGTCAGAAACCCTTTCTGAATGTCCAACTCACAAGCAATTGTTATCACAGTGGTGGTTTGACACATGGCCTTCAGGCTAGGTAAATAAAGGAACTATTTAGCATTCTCTTGAAAAAAATCTGTTTATGAAAGACTTAACTATGAAGCACATGCTCAAAAAAGGACTCCACAAGACTAAAAATATAAAACTTACACAGTCTCATAAAACTTAAGAGTGGTTTCCTTCATTATATCTAAGAAAATGTCTTTAAAAAGCAGTGAAAGAGCACCTTAAAACCATACGTACAGTTTGAAAAACAAGGATGGACTTGATTCCTCTGGTAAACCTGACACTGAATGCTAGAAAATCAAATGACATCTTTTTTTATAAAAAAAATAATTTCTCAGATTGAAATTTATTGTCAGGGGTTACAGAAGGTAAGAAAACCACCCAAGGCAACACCATCAGTGTGAGGCAGTGTCAGGTCCCTCCTGGAGCCAGCTGGCCTTGGTCTGTCAGACATGGGGGAAGCTTCTGGCAGCTCCTCACAGGAGACAGAGTGACTGATTTCTCCTCATCCTCATTTTGACCCAAATGCCATTATCATACCCCCTGATCCTTGCCCTGCTGAGGAGGGGACTGACAGAGCAGCTTTGGGGGGCACCTGGCACCCATCCAGGATCAACCTACCAAAATACATCAGGATGGCGAGGATTTCTAAAGAAATCTGAAGGCTGAAATAAATTTATATAAGCTTTTTGACAAATTGTGTCAAATAAAAATAATCAGATCATCTGTAAAAAGCAAATGAAATCGTATTTGTTCAATATACTATTTACTGCAATGAATTTATTCATTTGAATGAGATACACAGAGGAATTTCAAGCTGCACCGAGTCTTGTGTAACTTTATTTAGAAAGGAATAATTTACAATCAGAAGTTTACAAATGGAAAATACAAAGATTTGACTGAAGGCTTTTGTGTTCAAATTTACTTTTTTAACTTAATGAAAATCTCATGGAAAAAAAATTGTAGATGTTGAGCCATTTAACTCTGAAGCCTTTCCATCCTAGCAGGTTAGCTGTTCTCTGTTCATTCTGAATCAACAATGTCAGTCCTTACTTTTAGTATTATGAAGATGAAACTTTGTTTCTGTTATATACATGGCCATACACATTTTGTTAGTCCATCTGTTTTATTTATCCTCTTTGCCTATTAATATAATTTAGTTGCATTAATATTGTTATGCTTATTTAAATTTAACTCTTAAAAAAAAGGTAAAACCCCTCTGTAGGAAGATTTTTCCATTTCCCTTTTCTTTTTATCATTAGAACTCACTCTCCACACATGCTGTTATGTCTTGTCTTTCCTACCCTGATACTCTTTGCACAACCTCCATAGTCTTCCCTCACAGTCTTAGGAGAAAAACAAAACTCTTACCCAACTAACCTTAGACAGAAGGCATTATTTGGACAGACTATTCAGTCAGTAACTCCACTGTACAGTAAGATTCCTCTGAACAAACAAGTGCTTTGATTACATACTGCTGGAAAGGCAAAGCTGGCCTGCAGTCCTGTCTGTAACTGCTTTCTGGCTGCAGCAGCCAGATTCCACTCTGATGATCTGTAATTGCTTTTGACTGGGTAATTTTTATCCTCTACACTTGCCAGCAGTGGTAGACAAGATGCTGTAAGGTAGCTACAAATCCCAAAGTAACTTTCCAAACTACAGTTTGAGAAACCTGTAGAAGAGCTGGTGAACTGATCAGTGCAATGAGAATGAAAAGCTTGACTTTTCCAAGCCTACAAGTATTTTAGAGAAAAACATCCACAGTGAAACTGGGGTTGCACTTGATTTTGAAATATGTGTCCTTGTAGACCATTCCATGGCATTCCCCCAAGTAAATACAGTCTATCAGTGTGTTTCTAGTTCAGCTGCCCATACCATTTGCACTGTCTTATTATTTGGCATTTGTCTTGTACATGAGAAAACAATCATGACAATCAGGGAGGAAAAAGGAGAAAAAAGCAACAGCTGAGAAACCAAGAGTACAAATCTTGTACTGTTAATGTTCATCATATGAAGGAACAACTGGCAAGATCATCTAACATAAGAGTGCAGAATTTGGTAAAGGAAAAAATAGGCTCATTTGAGCAAAGTGTACTAATTTCTTCATGGTTCAGATTCTTCTGAAAGACAAATTTGCAAAGCAATGCATATAACACTTAAAGATGTGAATCCTTTCTGCTGTGACTCCCAATACCAACAAGAACTTCCTCCGCCTCCCATTTCTCTCCTCCTTCTCACCACTGCAAATTTCCTACTAGGTTCTGCTTGGGCTCCTGTTTTTTTCCTTCATAGTATCACTTTCTGCATGTTTAAAGCTATTCTGCAGAGTTTAAGAGTCCTATTTTTTCTTGTCCTGCTTTCTGCATTTTGTTCCTTCCTTACCTAGCAGTCAATCCCTCATCCCCGGAAATTTTCAAGTTCAGGTTGGCCAGGGCAGCTGCATCTAGTGGAAGATGTCCCTGCTCACTGCAGAGGGTCTGGAGGAGATGATTTTCAAAAGACACTTCCAAATCAAACAATTTCATGATTCTGTAGCCTCTAGATTCCAAAATGCACTGCCTGCACTGCCTCATAACGAGGTTGTTCCTCATACTCTTTAAAAAGTGCAGCCAAAAGTAAAGCTGAAAAATAAAGTTAGTAGAATCTGTATTATGACAGCAATTTACAGGTTGAGACTCTTAAACATTTACTTTTTTGCCCACTCCAGTTCACCTTTCTTTTCAAACAGAAAAATTGGCCTGGTGTCTGTATTGATTCAAAATAAAAATCACGGCAACTTGCAACTTTTTTTTTTTTTTTACTTTCCATGAAATTGGTAAATCCTTTAAAGTCTATACAGAGGTAGTTGTTGGATTTAAATTCATTTCACAGAAGTTTTTTTTTCCCCAGACAACCATCTGTGTGTCTGTTGTGATAGCCTAGTACTGCAAGAATAAATTATATACCTGCTTGTCAGATCTCAAGCATATTTTTGTTTCCCTTGTTGTCAGAAAATCTGTTTTGACATGTGAGCATAAACATATGGGAAGGAGTATACAAATACAACAGCCTCTTTCCTTCCAAAATAATCCCAGAATCTAAATTCTGACTATAATTAGAAAACTTTACAAAAAATTATGCTCTGCTTAAGTACAGAATAATGTCTAAAGAGTACAGAATTAAAGTTTAGCTGTTTTTCCTTCAATAAGACCAGCAGAAACTCCATATCATTCCAGTCAAGCCATTTTATAATTAGCAAAAATCTGAACTGCCTGAAGACCTCTGGGGTACTTCTGGAATATAATGGAATAGAATTGATGGAATAGCACACTTTTAAACAGGCAGGGAGTTTTTGTGTTTGTATTTTACATCTCATTGCATAAGGCTAAATACGCTGAGTTAAGGAGGCACAGACAAATTTACTTCTAGAGAACTAATTCACTCCAGGAGCAGCATTTTTTCCTGTCTCTGATCCAGGACAGGTTCAGTAGCATTGACTATGCACATTTATAGTATAGTCATGACTACCCATTAAGTTACAGAAGTTACAGAAGTGAGGTATATCCAGAGTGATAATCATTCATTTATGACTGCATTATGGCTCAAAACAGAATCAATAACCCTGGAAATGTGAGGAGTGCTTTCAAAGATGACTTAGGCTGACAAAAGATGCAATTTTAGTATAGTCCTATTTTTCCCCTAGTCTTAGAAGTTTTAAATAAAACCTTGGACTTGTTCAAACATTGTTCCCTTGAGAAAATGCATTACTAATCTCGACTCCTACATTACCAAAACCGTTTTGCCTGCCAGTTTTCTGTCAATTTTACGAGCTCTTGAAATTGTTTAACAACAGAAGTGGGATTTTCTGATTAATTGGGAAACCATTCACCAACTCCTATACTGGCAGCTAACATTTCTTCCCTAATAGATTCATATTATAGTATGCTAAAGTATTTATATTCAAAATGTTCTAGTCACAGTCTTTAGGAATTCTACCATTTATAGCATAAATACAGACTGAATGAGCCATTAACAAGTTTCCTTTTGTTACCAGCATATATTATAGAATATTAAGAGCAATGGAAGTCATGTTTTAAAAGTTGTATTTCCCACACTACGAACTGTCATGAGACTGTACAGATTTGTAAACCCAAAGCATATTACTGAGTAATCAGACTTGAATATTATTTACTATTTTAAAGGCAAAGCAAAATACACATCACAATAAATTGCAACTGAATACCTGCTTCATGCTAGAAAGGCAGAGTACTCTGACTTCAGCCGTGCTTCAGAGCTATAGAATAAGCTACAGACTTGGTGCCTCTTTTGAATCCTGACCTTCCTGAGGTTTGACAGTGTGTTGACATTAAAGTTTTACCAATGTTTAACTGGACACCTCCTTCTATGCTCAAGAACTGGTGCTGTGGCTGAAATGTACCTGGCCATGAAGGCCATTAAACAAAACATTGCAAAGAGAGCTGCAAGATGGACTTTATTGGAGTAATTAATAAGGCATGACTACGGAATCATTTAGGATAAACCTTGATGGAATGGTATAGAAGAAAAGTAGTCCCTGGAGTCAGACTGTAGAAGATATTATTTCTTATATATATATATATATACACATGTTCAATATCAACCAGGTAATACAAAATATTAAAATGTGAACTCTTTGTTAGAGCAAACAGCCTTTAAAATAAGTGCATTAAATTTTGGGAAGGAAAATAATCGTCACCAGTTTCTGGATTTGTAATTTTATGGCTCTAACAGTCTGCAGACATTACATCAGCTATCAAAGACACTACAACTACAGTAACTGTCCCAGAAGCACCACCACCCATCTTATAAGTTGGCCAAGTGGGCTGAGATCATAAAGATGTTCATTATTTCAGACTTTCTAGTGAACAAGCAATTTTGGCTCATTTAGAAGCACTTCCTAATATTGGGAAAAATGGCTCATGAATTCTTAAGCCTAACGTCCCACCCAGCTTACTGATTTATGTATTACTCTACTTCTTCATGGAAATTTACACTCTTACCACTCATTTCATGGAACAATTAAAGAATGCATACAAATCAAACTTCACTTCAAGCAACCTGTACCACAATAAAGCAGTATGAAATAAACTCAGAAAGAAAGGTAGCTCAAAGAAAGCAAGCAAGTAGGACTGCATGTTCTGTCTCAAATATGTAACCCGACAGATATGGCACAGGAACGACATGAAGTCCTCTTCTATTTTGTTGTACAGATTAGAGACAGTGAATTACAGAAAAAAAAAAAAAAAAAAAAGAACTCTAATGAATCAGATGAGAAAAATCAATGAAAATATCCATCTGCCCTAGAAGGACAGAAAGCTACCATTTATGCAACTGATGCATGCAATTGGTGTTGGGAAGGAACACTCTTTGGCAAAGCATCAGTGAAATTAATTTCTGAATTTTAAGGGAAATGTGAGGCAGTGGAAATAGTTTCAAGTCGAGGAAAGCAGATACTTTGAAATTCAGAGTGCTGGCACTGGGAGATGGTGATCATTGAAGAATTCTGAATTGACATTCAGAAATGCAACACAAGTTGAAATTACTTCTAATTTTCATGTAATGTTTATTAGAACATATAAATTTCTGCTTCAGGTCAGTGCAGCCCTACTGTGAAAAAAATGGTTAACCTTTTCTCATGACTTCATCTCATGAGAGAAGATGCACAGTACAAGGTTTTATGTAAATACCTGCACGCCCCCCTCCCCCAAGGATGTGCAGTGTTCCAGCCTCTCCTTGTCTTTCTACATCTCTCCCAGCAGAGTGGGGAACTGGAGAGAAGCCACAGGCTGTGCTGGAAATGTGCAGGTGCCTGTGGAAGGCTTGAAGGCTTGAAGTGTCTTTGACTCCTGCTCTCACTACTAGACATGCTCCCCTCCTCATATCTCTGACAGCACAGAATTTTTGCAGTCCCACAACTCAGACAAATTTCCTATCACAGTTCACTCCAAACCTGAAAAGTCTTACAGGTGTTTGCTTTGTAATAGCACAAGCCAGCATTGATATGGCATTGAAAAAGGGACAACAGCTGACGTGGGATAAAAACAAACCACACCTAACAGAGAAGAGAAGAGAAGAGAAGAG
>VYXF01009614.1:446648-467097 GCA_013397295.1 Polioptila caerulea
AGAAGAGAAGAGAAGAGAAGAGAAGAGAAGAGAAGAGAAGAGAAGAGGAGAATATGTCTTCAACCACCACTTGCAGGTTGAGTTTTCAGATGTCCAATTCTCTTACAAAATCCATAAAAGAAATATTTAGGAGGAAAGAAACCCCTTTCTGCTATTTGCAAAAAAACAGTAGAAATGTAGCAAAAACTTATATACAGTTTGGGTTTTATTTTTAGTTATTATTATGATCTGTTATTTAAGATTCCCATACAGGAAGAGTTATAAATTGTAAGGACTATCCCAACAAATTTTCAATTAAATAACTAAATTAATGTAGAGAAATTTAATTAAAGTTGCACTGGTTTTTACAAATACAGTTAATTAAGCTGCTATCTAAAATTAAATCTCACCCAAACTCCTTTTACATTGCTGCAACTCATCAGATACAGATATAATTAAAATTCTAGAAGTTCACCTATGCATCTGAATACTCAAAAAAGGAAGAAAATCCACAACCAAAACCTGCTGAAGTAGTTTGAGAGGCTGCTGCTTTAATGGGATTTATACAGTCCTCAGAGTGGGAAGACAGCACATAAAACTGCCTCAGAAACAAATCGAGGTTTTCAAATCTGCAGAGACTTTTTTGTGTAGTGTAACAGGCCAAGAACCTTTGAAGATTTTCCACGAGTGGAGGGTAACAGATTGACATGTCCAGGAACCAGGGAGATAAATCCTGCTGCCTTTTTATGTGCTTTGCATTGAAGTAAGCAGGACCAGCACAGGTAAGGCACAGAGCTCGTATTGCACTTATATCCAGGAGCAGATGTGGGCATCCTCTCAGAGAGAAAAATTGCTTTTTCATAACTGCAAAATCTCAGGGCTTCTGGTGGCCTGAATGATCCCCTTTCCTTTCTGACTGGTTTTTCTTGCTCTGACCCAGGCTGGTTTGTTTCATTGGTCAGTTAAATGCAGACCTATTTTCCAGATGACAGTGACTCAAAATCACATCATATTTGTTTTACATAAGAAGTAAACATTACACATAAACATTTTAAGTGTTGGCTGATCCAGAGAAAGAGATGTTCAGATAGCTGAGAGCTCTGTCAATGCATTACTTAACAGCAGAGAGCAGTTTTGAAGTTATTTTTGGAGGGGGAGGGAGAATATTATCTGAAATACAGTTCAAGACTATTTTTTATTGCAAAAAAACAGTGATTTCTCTATCAAAACAGGCATATGCTATAGGAAAACAAATGATGACAAATCAGCCAGAACTCAAACTGGGATCTGGTCATTTCAACAGTTCACTCTGTATGTGGCAGCAAGCGTGAGCAGGTAACACAGCCACGTTACCCCTGCATGGGCAGATCCCTCAGGAGCTGTGAGAGCAGGCAAAAACTAAAATTATCCTCTGGTGTTAAAGGCACAAAGCTGAAACACACAAAAATGTGCCAGCATTTTCATGATGGGTATTTATTTTCTCTCTGTCAGCAAAAACATGCAGATGATAAACATTGACCATATTTTTCATAATACGGCATGCATAAAATCCTCCTTTGGGAAAAACAGATGGGAATCCCATGTCTCACGTCATGGAATTGAGGGTTTGGACCCCCAAACTTTTATTGGAAAAACTTAATTTAAGCATGAAGCTGATTCAAGGGCTGAATATTTGTTTCTAACGTGTGGCACAGGCATCTCTCTAGATAAGTAAGAAAATCACACACAATTCTGTTTAAAATATAAATTCACATACGTTTACAGACTTCCACAGGGTTTAACTTAGCATCTGAAGTACAAGATACAATTGCCCTATCATTTTATCTGGAGTAAGAAAAAGGAGAAGAAAAACAAGAAATGTCTGGAGTTTATTTATTGTCTTTTATTTATTACTAATAAAACAAAATTTAAAATATCTACAGGCTCCCTTTTGGAGACCTATCTCTCCTTAGAGGGAATAAACCATAACTTTTTTTTTATATGTATCAAAAATGAATGTGTTTTCTTTCTTGCATAGTGAAATCTGGAGAATCTACACAAATAACAAAGAGAGTAAAAATCCCCAGAAGCTTGGAAATTGAGCAACCAGTGATAATCTATCTTTCTGCAGGCACTTGAATCACTGAGCTCTTACCTTGCGCTTGCAGCAGAACAGGACCCTGGCAAATTGCTATAATCTCCTTTAACCCTAATCACCATTTTAATCAGAGAAAGGTGGGGCAGCCTGGAATTTGTACAGCAGGCAGCTGTCATTCTATTTGCTAAATACACAGAGTGTGCACCTAAAAGGTTGAAATGGTTCAAACTTTGATTGTCTTCAGAATATTGCATTTCAGCATTAACAATTGACAAGTAGAAGAAAATAAAATTATGAGAATGTCTGCTTTGAAGACCTTTAGAGGTCTGCTTAGACCATGGCTGCATCTCTCACTAACTCCGATATTATGAGATTTCTTGGGAAGAGAAAAGGTTGTGATTCATACAACTGCCAGGACTAAAAGCCTACCTCACCTTATATTGCACTTTCCCTCTCTCTATCCTCTAATTTATTCCAATTTCAGATTATAAATTTCCTAGCTGTGTTCTCTATTTTTTGTTTAATGATTTTCTTCCTAGTCTTTTCTTAAGAAATAGTGGCCTGATTGTAGATGGTATGACAGACAAGGAGAAGCTTATATGAAGAGGAAAAAAGGAAGCTTCAAGGAGAAAAAAAGCAATGAGAGACACTAAAAAGAGCATCAAGGAGATTGTAGGCAGGGGAAGATTAAAGGAAAATGCAGCAGACAACTGTGATTTTCAGCTATAAAGGATTCAGCAGTTGTCATTAAAAACCTGCAGCTCTGCTTGAGACATATTGATCACACTATTTCAGTGTTTTCCATACTACTTCCCTCCGTTTACTTCATATTATAGCAGTACTTACACTAATATTTATCTCAAAAAAAATGTTTTTTTTTTTGAAGGAGGAAGACTGTCCTGTATTTCTCCCTCTTCTCCTTTTCCAGAAAGGGCAGCTGAACTTTCAGTGCTCTGCTCACCTCATCACTAACACACAAATGTTCATGCTAAAGAGGAGGGCTTTTTTTCACTTTTCTATTTTTTTTTTTTTATGAGAACCATTTATACATACAACTCCTTTAATATTGTAGACACTTCCTGTAATAAGTGTCCCTGTAGGGCTAATCCTGGAAAAAATTGTAGGACATCATTAGACTGTGGACAACTGGAGAAGATTTGTTTCTAGAATTTCTAACCCATTTTTCACACAATATTCTTGTACTGATAGCCAAAACATTTCTAAAAATGCCAACACTTCTTTTGATAGATACTAAGACAGTCCTTATCTTCCACCTTAGCATGTCTGAAGCTTAATTTTTTTAAAGTTATCTCATAGTTCTTAATCATACGGGTCCTTTTAAATACCTCGTAATCTAAAATATAAATGTCAGAGAACAAAAATGCATGGAGTAGAATGATTCAGGTCTGCCACATACCTCCTCTTGTAACACTCTTTTTAGAGATATTGGGGTTTTTTTACATATTAAAACCAACTGTATTACTTTAAACCATAGAATTATATTAGATTTTGGGCAAAAGGGAGAAGGTCAAAAAAGAGAAGAAAAGAGCACATTCATACTGCCCTTTGCTTTCAAACAAAGCCAATACCTTCCAAAGGCTTCTCATTCCACACTGAGAAAAGAAAAAATGTCCCTTATATCATTTCTTCTCCTTTAGGTACATTAATGTCATTTTTGTTCTGATGTGAGTATTGTAAGAATCAAAATGCCTCAGCCTTCATTTTTAAAAAATTTTTATAATGTACTAAGCTCAACAAACCTTCGTAGAAAATAGAATACTCTTAATTATGAATAAATTAACTAAATTAGCAACATGAGATGGATATGAAATTAGAGGACTGTTAATTGAAACTGCAAACACAGCTGTATACAGCTTAGAGATGAATCACACCAGTAATGACACAGATGTTTATAAAATGTGATTATGTTTAGCAGGAGCATACTATTGAAACTCCCCAGCCTATTCTTATATTGTGTCATTGAAATGGTTTTTAAATCCATGAACACCAGGAATCAGAATCTCAGGGATGGCAAATTAGGCTCCCTGGATATGTGAATTACTGTTGTCTGAATGTCAGCAATTTAATTCTCCAGCTTTCAAAGAATGTAGAAATGGAGCCAAAAACAAACATCTGTTAGTTATATTCTCATTCAGAAAAAAAAATAATTAAAAATCTCTGGCAAGTTAGAGCTCATCTGAATATGAGCAAGACAGTGAAATACAGTATCTGTAAGCTGTGTGAATATACTGATCATGTAATTAATATAAAACAAGAGCTCAAGAAATCTACTCTGTGTACAACTGAATATATCTTTTTGGGACTATCCCTCCAAAGTGCTAGAAGGATCAGGAACAAGTGGTATCTCGTGTCTAAAGATTTAAGAATTGATTAGCTTCCTAAAGAGAGCAAATCAGAATTTTTATTCTTTCAAATTTTACACCTTTCCTAGGCTGTTCCTTGATAAATTGTGCAGTAGAGGTGCTGGGGTGATTTTTTTGGCATAAAAAGGCACAGTTGTTGCTCCTGGGTCAGCCGAGGATATCTGAGCTGAGCAGGCTCAGCAGGGATAGCTGAGCTATCCCTCAGCCCAGCTGAGCAAAGCCAGCAGTCCGTGGGGGCTCAGTTCCAACACACCAGTGAAGTCTGCAGTGGTAGCTCCCATTTCAGTGCTAGCACTGAGCACCCACTACAGCAGATAAATGTGACATTAATCAGTCTGTGATTGGTCTTCTGCAACAGTTCACAGACTAACAGAAGCAGATTTTACATCAATGGCAACCATGCTTTCAGTGAACGTGCTGAATAATACAAGATCATAGCTTGTGTCCAGCACTTAAGTATAACTCACATTACAAAGACAATATTATCTGATTCAGGGCCCTTGGCCTATATAAGGAGAAATGCTTATTAACACAAATTTACATGAAGGAGAGGTTGTTTTTCTAGCCCCCTTTTCTAGGGAATGGACAGGCCTTTGAACTATGTAACTATCAGAATTACATTAAACTAAAAGTAAAAACTGTCAATAAAACTAAAACATCAACTCAACACAATGTCATTATAATTCAGCAAAATTTTGTAAATGTAGTTCTGATCCATAAATGGATACTCGCCTGATAACATGTAAATTCATGCACAAAGTGGTTAAAATAATATGAAAAAAATATAGAGTAAATTGGCAAAGCTGAAATAATCAGCATGACCCAGCACTGTTAAACATCATAGAATTATCCCATCAGCTGTGGGAACTACTGAGCACAGTCTAACGATGTGGGGACAAAGTGTTGAGACAGAAAAGTGGTGATCATAAAATTGGATTTGCCTCTTTCTGAAACTTTATTTGATGGGAGCTGACCTCCCATTCACTGGTAAAGAAAAAAGGACTAAATCCTGACTTTTTAAAAAAGGAACTCTCTTGATTTCTGCAACAGACCATACCAGTCTGACAGCATTTCACAGGTCACTCACAGCTGAATAAAGTTATGGAGGCTTTATGAGAAAAATGTAACCCCTTTCTCATTAGAGGTAAACCTAGGCAGATTTAGGAATATATTGCAGGTAGCTATGACAACTGATGTGCAACCCAAATTCAGTTATCTTAGTTTTCTGGCTGGCAAAAGTACAGACAAAATCAACTCAGGATTTGAAATGTGATGTTTTGAGATAAGGAACTGTAATGCTTGGATATACAAAAAGCACAAAGCCATCCTATGGAAGACACAATCTTCTTTTTCTTCAGAATACCCCCAACTTTACTACACATAAATAGCACTCTATTATCAGCTATGTGTCAGCTAATTAATTAGGACAGAACTGATTGTTTTTACAGATGAAAGAGTCATAAATGAGGATACTGAAAGGAAAGGACACAAAGCACTTGAGGATGGTATGAGAAATCAGAGGAATGAAAGTGAAAACATCCAACAAAATGAATATGTTATCTACAGATGTAACCTTAGGATTATTCTTCTGGATTGATTATTGCTAATTAATTTTGTTTTAAAACAAACTAAACTGTGGTAGAGAAACAACTTTGAACACCTGAGAAAATAGAAGAGAAAAACTGAGTCTTCAAACTCCATACTTCAAGCTCCCCTCACAAAATGTTGTACCCTAAAGAATTAATTTCCACAAACGGGAATTGGATGTTGATCTTTCCAGGTACAAAAGAAATAAAAAATAAATACTAATAAAACCTGAAATTGTAAGCTCTTGGTCAAGAATTGTAATTCATACTATGTTTGTTCTGTAAGCAAGGGGTATATTTCTGAAGTTTATTGCAGAATCAGTGTTTTATAAACCAACAACAAGCACAAGAATTGAACAGCTCAGATGAGCCACAGGATAAGCATCTTGAAATAACACCTTCTGCCTGTGTTGTGCTGGGTAGATCCAAATTAGGAAGGACTTTATAGAAGATTTTGCACACACAACAGATAACAGGATTTGAGCCATTTTAATTATAAAGTGCCCTCCTCTACAGCAAACATACCATTACATCACTTCCACACTGCTCATAGTTTTCTAAACAAGGGTACAACATTCAGCCTTTCTAAAACCGTGTTGAATACTGCAGTGGCAACTTTAGAGAGCACCTTGTGAAAATATTTTTAAAATGACACACATAATCATCCATAAAGGCTGGTTTCAATTCTGTGTCACAACTTAATGCCACTGACATTTTTAGTATTTTAAACACTATTATTAACAGTACTTCTAAAACAGCAAAAAAATCCTACGTAGTCTCACTGAAGCAAAAAGATATAAAAAAACATAGCACAAAATACTACCTAGTTTAAAGACTGCACAAGCTTTCTGTAACCTGAAAGAAGATGGCCTGACATAAAACTATCAGCAGTTATATAACATATAATTGATATATCAGAAAGACACAAAATGATTCAACAAAGAAATAAAAAAGGCTGATATTAACCTTCTGCATGGGAAATGTGCGTATTATTTCTTTTCCTTGGGCTTTTAATCTCTTCAAATGAAGTTTCTTGCAAAAAATCACATTATTTCAGAAGAAGGGATTAGTGAAAATGGGGAGAAAGAGAAATATGTTTTGCCAGTTTTACATTCTCCCTCTAAAAACCTTTAACAATACTTTGGCAGTGGTACTTGGAATCTAAGGGGTTTTATATTGCTTTCAATCCAAGGGTATTCATTAAGGTTTCATTGAGTCACAAGCCTCTGAAAATCACATTAGAGAGCCTTTACTGGGCAGCTCTTAAATTCAGTGAATGCTCTATCTGTGACAAACGTGTTCCACATTCAAACCAAATTTTATACATCTGCTGCAACCTTGCTTCAAACCAGGCGGGTGTGAAGGGGCAGAGGATCAGTGTCAGCAGTGTGCAATTCCCTCCAGGGCAGGGGATCAGTGTCAGCAGTGTGCAATTCCCTCCAGGGCATTGGATCAGTGTCAGCAGTGTGCAATTCCCTCCAGAGCAGGGGATCAGTGCCAGGAGTGTGCAATTCCCTCCAGAGCAGGGGATGAGTGTCAGCAGTGCGCAATTCCCTCCAGGGCAGGGGATCAGTGCCAGGAGTGTGCAATTCCCTCCAGGGCATTGGATCAGTGCAAGGGGTCAGTGTCAGCAGTGTGCAATCCCCTCCAGGGCATTGGATCAGTGTCAGCAGTGTGCAATTCCCTCCAGAGCAGGGGATCAGTGCCAGGAGTGTGCAATTCCCTCCAGAGCAGGGGATGAGTGTCAGGAGTGTGCAATTCCCTCCAGGGCAGGGGATCAGTGCCAGGAGTGTGCAATTCCCTCCAGGGCAGAGGATGAGTGTCAGGAGTGTGCAATTCCCTCCAGGGCAGGGGATCAGTGTCAGCAGTGTGCATCCCCTCCAGGGCATCCCCTCCAGGGCATTGGATCAGTGTCAGCAGTGTGCAATTCCCTCCAGGGCAGAGGATGAGTGTCAGCAGCCTCATCCCCTCCAGGGAAGGCAGCAGAACCACACCTTGCAAAGGTCCATCAGCCTCCTGGTGCCAGCACAGCTGCCACTGCATCCTGCCCTGACTGACCCTATGCACTCCCGCCCTCTCCTGTTGCTTTAGCAAAATCTAACCTGCAAATTATGAGCTCTGACAGTTGATAACATTTTGAGAAGGAAAAGGGTCTGTGGAGATGAAGCCAGGACTGGAGATTGGCTTATAATTGCAAGGTTCATTTTTGTTTTGTCCTCGTTTGCTTTCACTAGACTGAGTGCTGCTAACCTTGTGCACTTCTCAGCTATTCTCTCTCGCACATTCTTACCTAAAACAACTCTAATTTTTCATTATGAGCAGCCTGAACATAGCAGATTGGGATCAGGTCACACACCTAAAAAGTGTTGAAAAAATCAGGACATATTTTTTCAATTTGTACAAGAAAAACCCAAAGATATCTGTGCAATTTTGGAATCCAAGGTAAAATCTTCTAACTCCTGTAGTCTACACCTCTGAATAGGACTAAAACTCAGAGCTTTAATTCTTCAGATGTAACTTCCACACTCCTTGTCAAAAGCACTTCGAGAGAAATTATTTCAAATAATGGTTTTGAGATATCAGGTATTACAGATAATGAACACTAAAGAATACAGTCTCAATGGTGGTTGGTAAATAAGTTAAAGAGCTACAAACTGGATAATTTAGCTAAAATTACCTGACTAAACTCCAACAGAACTAGTGGATGTTGGTTTCCAGTGAATATCATAACCTCTGTTTTCCTCAGTATCCTTCATATAGTCTGGTATAAGTCATATGGATGTGTGCTGCCAAACATAATCTATAACTGTTGACAGGTGGAAAAAAATTGTCCAAGTCTTCCTTTAAAAGGAAATGAGACTTACATATATCAACTAATATGCCCATTCTTTTCCTATCATTTATCCATCAAATAGATAAATGGGAGATCTTACAGAATATATTGTATATGCAAAGGTTGTACACGAGAGTGCTAAATTCAAGATTCACATGTAACATATTTTCTCACTTTTGATACATTTTAGGTGCTTTTCTTTCCACATATAAACAGTATAACTCAGCTTTTATAATCCCCTGCACTTACACCCATTTATGAGAAACAAAAAAATGCATTGAAAGAAATCTACAGATGCATATTGTAATGAAAATATAAAGTAGGGTAAATTGCTATTCTTCTGCATGGTTCTTCAAAACATCTCCATAGAGGACAAAATTTCAGAGTAAAGGAAGACAAAAGAGAACAGCAAAACTCTCAAAATGAATGCACCTCCTTTACAAAAGATGATTAAAGCATTTGCAATTTTCAGCAAAGTGAAATTCATCACACACATCATAAATTTTGTAAGGTTTTATTAGTTTTCCTTCTGTCATGTCTGTGGATTATAACCATTCCTGTTTATAGTTAAACACTTTTATTTCACTCACTGCCCTAGAGTTGCCACAATGAAGGTGTCCTCCTAATTTAAGAAAGTGTATTTCCAATTTTTTGGCACAGACTTCATTAGTAGCATTGAATCCCAATCTTGACAGCTGGCCTTCCTCCACTAACATACAGAAATAAATAAATTGGATTTCTAAAGAACGAATCACTGCAAAATGAATTCTATATGCATAATTTTGCTGTCAAACATTGAGAAAATCTGCAACTCAATCTAATAGGAATGAAGAAAAATGCTTGGGTCTGTGGCTTCTGCAGCCAACTGGTGTAGCCAATTAACAAATAAGAGACCATTAAAGAGCTGTAACGATTGTGGTTCTGGCAGAAGTTCCTGTTCTCATGGAACATACAAACCAACATTTTAACTAAGTAGCCTGATGGGAAAACTCAACTTCCAAAAAGGATCAAAACCTCCCTCTGCTGGGAAGATGAAGTCTGCAACTACAAAATAATTTTGAATTTCAAGATTGAAAAGCACCATGATTTTAATAGTGATTTAACTACTATAATTTTAACTTAGCTAGAATTTTGGTTCCATATAATTAAAAAAGTTGTCTCCCATTTTTTTAGCTACTTACAGATGATATATATCAAAATATAGTTTAAAAAAGGGAAAAACCCAAGAAATAGAAAAAAGTTAGTTATTAAAATTAATGAAATATCAAAATTGAAAGAGAATCTGCTATGTTAACAGAAAGGTAATAATATATAAACATGAAATATAAATATAAAAATATAAAAATCTTACTACCTTTTATATTGCCTATTCATTTAGACATGACATTCTCTGTCTCAAACAGAGGAAGAAACATCTTTCTTGCTACGGCTGCATCATCTGTCAATCTATCAATTTCAACCCCATTTTACACTCACTGTGTAATAAAGAATAACTGTACTTGTAATTTAAGATATAGAACAATTTAAGGCCAATATTCTGTTTAAGTATATGACTAGAGCTTTCATGTAGGAGGATCCTATGCACTACCAATTGGACAACTGAACTTTAAAGCAAGAGAGGTTTTTCTTTTTCTCTAAGAAAAATTATATGAGAGTATATAATTCATCACTTTCAAATTTTAATTCCATGGTTTAGACATGAGGTTTATTTCCTGAAACCACTACTACATACAATTTAAAAAAGTAAATTTGATTCAATTCAACTGCAAGAGACCTGAAGAAGACATTTCTTTTACACTGGAATTTGTTTTTTTGTAGGATATTTTTCTGAGAGAAGGCATGAACAGAAGGTGAAGTAAAATTAAAAAAAAAACAAAACCTAAAACCTGCTGCAATAGGTCACTGCTGATTTCAGCTTATATTTTGCTGCAACTTCCTTGCCTTGGTGTCCAACCCCTATAAAAAGCAAGGTGTGAGCTGAGGACTGCTGCCCAGAATGCCTGTGACTCAGCTCCACAGAGATTCACTGGCCAGCAAGACTGATGCATAGTGACAATTTTACACATTTCAGGGAAGAAGGGATTTCCTTTCTGGCTTCTATAATCTTGATATTAGTACCTCTGGAAACACAGATGGTAAGATTCACTCATATTTCTCACCACAGATTGAAAGAATCAACTAATATTTGTGAAGCATACGGAAGAAGCTGGTTTTTGAAATAATTCATTGCAGCAATATTTATTACAGAAGAGTGCATTATGCAGCTCAGTGAAGAGCCTGTCCTCAGCAGAATACAAATAAAATGATGATATGACTTTAGATAACTGCCTGCAGGGGTACTAAAAGCCTGCTGGCTCTTCACAGCTCCTGCAAGCAGAGAGTGCTCTTCAAGGGAACAGAATAATAGTTGTGGCTGGACCTTCTAACAAATGGCAGCATGTTTTTTGCAGCATAATAATCTTCAAATCCCCATACCCTGCAGAATCTTTGCTACTGCTGCAAGGTGAGCTGAGGAGTTAGGAATGATACTGACTTCTGCTTCTTGACAATTATTATGTATATATATATAAAATTATAGAAAAGTTTAGATTGGAAAAGATCGTGGGCTGATTTAGCTTAAGTTTCTGATGTGCTCAAAGACAACCTCTCACAAACTACCAACTTTCAAAATTAAAAGCACTAGAGTTTAAATGCCATAGCAAAATATCTTAATAGATACATTTTTAGATGAAAGACAGTCCTTACTGTATTTTTCAGCTTATTAAAGGCACTATTTGAATTAAAAGCAAATGAAGTTTGATTTAAACCAAAAAAATCTTTCTTGATAACTGAAAGCTATATTCTCTGTGGGATGCTTGTGAATTCTTTTATGTTTCAGGAGCTTTGCCCTTTGACCAGCATTACATCAACCAGATCTCTGACTCAGTGAAATGGATATAACTCCCACCTATTTTAGGGGAATTCTGGCTCCTTAAATGTCAACTGGAAGTAAAAAAAGTTTTGCAAGTCACGTTCTGCCCCAGGATGAGCTCATTACATCCACTGTTTGAAGCACACATGAGAGCTCCTTGTGAAATTCTTAACAAGTAGTTCCTTGGAAAGATTTTACCTCCTTTCATGTGTAAGAAATATAAGAAAAATAAACAGCATATTTTCCTGAAAACTACTCTATTAAAGGCATGAAGCTACTCAAACTCCACAGAAGATGACACAGTTTTCAGTGACTGAGTGCATCAGCTCTCATTAATGAAATGCACTCCACACAACACTTCAAAACCAGGACTGGTTGAGTCTGTGAGTGGTTGAGTGCTTCCTATATATTTTTGTACCAGTAATACTGCAGCGTATGTTTTTTGAATACAAACTAGGTAAATTAATGGCAAACACGCCTTACTGCAAAAATACAAATGAAGTTCTGGGAAAATTCTGGAGGAATATTTGATTCTATTCACTATCAGCACTAATCTCACTGTAGAACCGCTGTGCAATACTGCAAATGACTGACTACAGTTGGCCTTATGATTACAAAATGAATATAATATTAAATCTCTGTAAGATTTGGCTTAAGATGATACATTTCATGCTCTAATCTTATGTAAGTTCCCAGTGTTAATAAAGAAACAAGTGAGACATGATTACCTCCTTTACAAAATGCTCCTCAACTTTCTCATCACATTAGAATTCACTGGTGTTTTAGATGTGATAAATTCTATGTCTTTATGCTCTTTTCCCACACATAACCAAGGATGGGTACCTTTCTGGCAAGCAATAGCACAAAACTCTTTGTTTTAAGATTTTCCTGCCGTGATATCTTCTAGGATATGGGGTACTTGGATAAGAAATATGTTCCCCATTAGGAATATAGCAAGGGGAGTGATCTAACCTTTGAGGAGGGAGAAAAAGAGAAGCAAACTAAAAATAGAAACAAGGGCCTTACAGAAAAAAAACCCAAAGAGAAATAAGGGAAACAAGATTGGGAAAGACAGAGAAGAGTAGGGACACAGAAAGAATTGTTTTTTGAAAATAAGAATTAAGAGAAGCCTGAGATAAAACATAACCAGTGTAAAAGAAAGACATATGAAAATAAACTTAAATATATAGAAAAATAAAAAGGACAGACTAAAGTATAAATTCTATATTTTAGGTGACATTAGCATAACAAAGGCAATTAATAAATAAAAAAACCTAAACGACCAGAATGAAAAAGAAACATACTGGATAACTGTAATCCAGAAATAAACAGCAAGAACATACCTTAGAATGAGAATGTTTTTGCATAAAATAAAAACAATTTTTATTTTTGTTTTTCCTATTACATGGCCAAAATGTTAGTTTTCTCCAAAGTGCATCACATCTAACTGGAGTGCTGGTCATACATAAAAAAGTCCAGCCCTAAGATGGAATACTCTAAAAAGTATCACTGGGTGTGAGTGTCCAGGAGATCTCGTATGTAGAACAGTTGGTCTAAATAATTATATATTTGTTCCAATTGATCTATTCTATTCCAGTCTGTGCTATTTTATTCTCTTCTAACAAAAATGAGCTCTGACTCTCAATACATTTCAAACTCTTCTCTCTTTTAAGTAGAAAAATATATTATAGGAACAGATGCATCTTTTCTCTTTCCAAGGGTCACAACTTGGCCTTTAGTATATCATAATCTTTCAAAGTTACTTATGTCTTTTTCCCTCAGGATGTGTTTAAAAATTTACTGGAGTGCTTTCACCTTACTCTCTGTATCTTCCAGATGACATTTAAGTAAATATGAAAAAAGACAGTAAACTATAATATTTCAATTAACTATCTGTTCTATCAGCAATAACATCTCACCCTGACATACTGTCTCCAAGTATCTTCAGAGAAGATGAAAAATTTGTTTTCCAAATATCTGGATTTGGTAAATCAAAGCAATAACTTACAGTGAAAAGTGAATTGTTCACATTGTTTCCTGAGCTCTGTGGAAGAGAGTGTTTTATCTTTGAAATGTGTGCGAAACATGTGGCTTGCCCTTTATATTTTTAAACCATCTGCAATATCAGGTTGGGCCTCTGCCTAATGCATTTATGAATGGTAACAACAAAACATTTTCCTGGGCTTTCTCATTTTTCATTCCTTAGTTTTGTTCCCACAGGGAACAAAGCACAGAAGAATAGAAATATTTACTTAAATGCATCGTAAAGAAAAAAGTCATGCAAAATATACCTGTAGCACCTTCCACCTTGTGTTTAGGTCTTCCACACAGCTGAGATTGTACTGGGAGAGCTGAATGTCGGAGGGAGAGAAGCGGTGAGCGAGCTCATTGACGTGATGCACCTTTTCTTTGAGGGGAACAAGCTCTGCTCGATAAACCTGAGTCAAATAAAAATATAAACAAACATGAGCACTAACTTCAAAAATGACTGGCTCTGCTACCAGCTGATTAATGTAAAGATATTACATGCCAAGCTGAAAGGAAAGAGCATACTTCCATGATTCAGTTACCAGCTTGTTTATTTAACCTCATGTGGGCTTTAGGTCTCAAGTGTAAGGCCCAGCATTTCAGAAGGTGCTGTGAATTTGGAACCTTCAGAGCCACTTTTGGCCAGTTTAGCCGAATTTCTAACCAGCACACCCACTGGGAGGTGCACTGCAAGCACACTTGTCTCCTGCTTCATCCTTTACTTGTGTGTAATGTGTTCAATCAGGATGGATGGGAGTGATGAGTACAGTTTAACACAGGAAAACAGAGGAAGACAGCTGTTCCCAAATACAACAAATGGAAAAAGAATGAAACTTCTACAGAACTCAATAAGGACATGATTTTACCATAGGTATTGTGTATGTTACAAAGAAAAAAGGGTAATAATGGGAGGTCCATTAAAAAAATAGAGAGAGAAAGATAAAAAAAAAAAATTCTATGCATCCCAAACTGGCTTATATGGCTCATATTTAAAAGAAAAACAAAATAATGTTTCTTTTAAGCTAATCTTTAAAACTAAAAACTGCATAAAAAACCTAACAACTGCATAAAAAAACTGCATAAAAACTAAAACTGCATAAAAGCAGTTTAGCTAATAGTAATATACAGTAATGTATTTGAAAATCAGAATCTGCTAGTTACAAACTTCTTTTAAAAATCATCAACATGATGATGTCTTCATGATGTATCTGGGTACATTCAGATAAATTCAGGGCACCATGACTTTATTAAAGAGAGGAATCTCTATGTAGATCTTCCACTGCTCCATGTCTATCTTTTCTAAGGAGACATTTATGAATTTTTAATATTATAAAATATGTCAAAATGTAACAATGAGTCATTTCTAAGGGACAAATTCTGTCATTCTCAGAGTCATGTTTTATTACCATATGATGTCTACACACAAAGGCAGAATAATTTACTTGCTATATTAGTCTGCTCTATAGCTCCTTTCTCTCAGCATTTTTAATATAAACCACATGTGGTCTGCATGTCATTTTAGATCAACAAATAACCTGAAATTATTGCCTAGTAATCTTTTCATCAACATGTGATGCAAAATAAAGCAAAAAAAGCCCATCCAGTATCTCAGTGAACCTCAAGAGGAAATAATATGAAGACATTCATGGACATTAGAATGCCATGAAGAACACTAAAGGTAAATATCATTGAAAAATTGTTCCTCAAACATCTTTGAAAACCAGATTTGACTTCCATCTGTTATGTTAAATTACCCTGCAATCTGTGATGTTAGTACTCATACAGTGAATGAGTCTAATGACCAGTCTTTAAAATACACCATCAGAAGGGATGTGTATTTTGTAAAGGAAGTGCAGAGAGCTATGCAAATGCCATGATGTGTGAGAAGATGCACACATCAAGTTCATGACATAGCAGCTGTCTTCTCCATTTCACCACTTTTATGCCACTGGAGTAGAACTGATGTTACTGGTGAGAACTGATTTACAGTTCAGTGCTGAGCAAGGTCTGAAATACAAAGAAAAGGAAGACAGCTCACGTTTGGTTTTACCCTAGAGAGTTATATATGTGCTTACCCTGAACTTTTTAGTTAGCAATTGAGTTCAGAGAACAAACAACATGCTGTAAAAGTAGATATTTGTTGTTGTAACATAAAGGCCTCAAAGGCTGAAGAAATATATACACTGCTATCTGAGCACTTCACTCACAAATGGTTGCTTTACTGCTTTTTTTTTTTTCTGTGATCTGCTGTTTTCATGGCCCAAGGTGCCTGGTCATGACTCTGTGGCTTACATTTGAGATGATCAACTCATGATCCTTCCATGTTGCTTCACTTCCAAGATGAGAGAACACCCCTAATCTAGTGTCATCAATGACCACTTCACATAAAATATAGATATACATCTGTATATATTCGGATATAATACAAAATATAGAATAAAGGTAATATATAATGAAAATTAAATAAACACAATAAATATATATAAAATATAAAACACTGATAGAAAAAATGCCGATCAATAGATGCAAAGATCAGTTCCTACACTACAATGCACTTTACTTCAGTTCCTGTACTATATTAAGTTAATTTTCTATTATTTTTATGGGATTAGGATCAGGTTTCTGATTGGAAAACATCACTGCTTGAGCAAAGCACACAGGCCTTATCAGGCACTTGTTTTTAAACATATATTAAAGTATCTGGCTGATTTCAGACCAGTTATTTGCATCTGCATTGTGGACTTGAAAGTACTGGTCTCACTTGAATTTCAATATTAATTATTAGGTAAATCTCACAGATATTATACCTAAATTAAAGTGAAATAGAAAACCTTTCATAATTAGTCAGTATGTTTTATGACTGTAAGTTATTTTACAGACCAGAAAGGCTATGGCACAGAAGCAACCCACACTGAAAGAAATGAAACAGACATGGAAGTAAAGAAGCAAACTCATCTTCTGCCTTCTCCTCAATCGATGTCCTAATTAATTTTTTTGTGCTTCAAGGATAATGATTTTTGCAGTGTGATAATAATATTCCAATGCACAAAATACCACAGCTTTTGCCTTTAAATTCAATATTCTGTATTCCATAATTGCTAAGCCCGAATTTTTGCTGGTGTTTTTATTAGCTGGCCAAATCCAAACATGATAAACAGCAATAACAAAAAAAGGAATACTGGTCAATAAACAGCTATCTAATTAATGCCAGTAAGCTTACGATTAGAAAACTGTAGACAGAGAAGAGAAAAATAACCACAGAAAGATTTGGAATATGGTTTTGCATTATTAAGAAGCCAGCAACTGTAAGTCTTTAAGCACTAGTTTATCACAGACAACTAGTCCATNAATAACCACAGAAAGATTTGGAATATGGTTTTGCATTATTAAGATGCCAGCAACTGTAAGTCTTTAAGCAACTGTAAGTCTTTAAGTGTTTATCACAGACAACTAGTCCATCAGTCAGCAACAGTGGTTCTAGAGCTAAGCATCTGCAGAAGAAGAAATATAGAATTTTTACTGAAAATGTGTTACAGAAATATTTATATTTCTAATAATCATTTTGTATGGCACAAGGCTGGTTGATTTTTCTCTTATTTTCCTTCTGCATAAAAAGCACTAAACATATAACAGGTTTATATCGAAAAAAAGTAAAGAATTATATTGCTGGTAATTTAAAAACCAACATACATGGTGAGTAGTAGTGTATTACTATCACAAGGAGATGTACCCATTAAATTGCTCAGAGTGTAAATGAGTTCACAGTATGAACTCATTTGTGAATGAGTATGAACGGCCCCAAATTATCTTCATTATAACTGTCCTTATGCAAGACAGAATTTCAATGGTTTGTGATACTGTAGGTGGTAGATTGGATTTTAAATGACCCGTACAGTCTTGTTAGAAAATATTTCAAAATGCCTTGGAAAATGAGCAAGAACTCTAGAAGAGACATAACGCAGACATCCTAACCAGACAAATACTAAAAGTCTAGAGAACACACAGTGGCCATAATCAGTCAGATGAAAAGCTCATCTTGCCCAGTCTGATGGTAGCCAATACAATTGCTCAAGGAAGCAAGTAAGGGAAAGCACCAGCTTCCCTGTCCCTTGTACTCCTCCAGCTCAGCAACTTGAGTCTCAGAGATCATGGAGACAGAAGCTGTATTTTCATGTCAAATAGATCTTGATGGAATCTTTTCCAAGGAATTACATACTTGATTTTTGGAATAACATAGGCTTTTATGATCCAAAATATCCTATGGTAAGTTTAACATTTAGATTAGAGTTTTTGGGGTTTTTAAACCTATTTCTGGGGACTCACTTGTGACCTTCCCTAGATTTTAGCTCATTAAAGACAGAGATCAACCAATCCTAATGGACTTTGTGCTGTGTCAGGATGTAGAAGACCTACATCATGTTTTTTCCTTCTTTATGCTTAAGATGCAAAGATTGAGATAGATTTGATTAAATGTGGATATCTATAAGGTATGTACATCTGAGCAAGTTGTCTTCATTTACACGGCTCCTTTATATTCCACAGCTAATTGAACCCAGGAGTTGAACATAATGTTAGGTTTTACTATAGGATGGCAAGAATCACATTCTGATTTGCAACAACAGAAATGAGCAGATTTTAATTGACTATATAGGAAGCATAGGCAAGTATATACATACATACAACTATCTGACACTTGAAAAATAAGACCAACCCCACTCCAACTCCATTTTTTCTGTCTTGGATACCTTTTACCTAGTCTGTGATAATTCTTTCTATATTGGGCATCCCAAACACTTCCAACTATATACATGTTATAGATACAACAGGGACTTACACCATGGCACCAAGGTATTTTCTGCTTTTTTTGGTAATTTTTAGTAATTCCTCACATTTCATTTGGTTTTCTGAACAGTCCTGAGTGTTGATGTGATATTTTCAGAGACTTCTGTTATGATTCCAAGACCTCTTTTCATGGGTCCTAAAGGAATGTTTGAAAGGCCTAAATAGATATTACTGTACACAGAAAGTTGGGATTGCTTTTTCTACATTTTGTTTGAGATTTATCAGCATTTGATCTCATCTGCCATCACTTTGCTGGCAGTCAGTACTGTGAAGGCTTTCCATAGCTGTTTGCAATTCATCCTCAGCTTAAGTACTGTACACCATTAAGATGTGCCACTGCATTAATAATTTTCCTTTCCAGTTCATTTATGTATATGCTGGACAGAGGAGACCTTCTGGAGCACATCATCCTTCTCTTTGGGAAAACTGACCTGTGCTTTTTGTTTTCCATCTTTTACAGGAACTTACCAGATAAGTAGTTATTTATCTACCAGAGAACCTTTTCTGTTGTCTCACTGGAACTTAGTTTCTTTGCTGGAAGTCATCCTTAAAATCCTTGGGGAATCCAAATGGCCTACATCCCCTTAAACATTGCGTTCAAGTTTCCTTAAAGGCACCCTTGGACATGTAAGGCACTCCTACTTTTACAAAACTGTTATCTCTTCTTCAGAGTACCCATTCCCAGATTCCTTATCTGTATGTCCACAGGCCTGACTATATGCACCATTTGAAAATTATCACCATGTGTCTCCCTCATCACTCCTCATTAAATTCCCCTGATTTTAGATGAGAATATGCTGTTAATAGATACAGCTATTTTACGCTTCCATTGGAACACTTGACCAAACAGCCATCTGGTTCTGGTGATATAATGATTTTAATCAAGACAATTTGTTCTTTGTATTTTTGCTTCAAATAGGTTTCTTTGTTATTTTCTTTAGCCACCCCATCTTTCCAGGTCGTTCTGAACCTGTTTGGATGGTGTGGATTGGTTCTCAGGATGCAGTGCCTCCGTGCTTCCTTCACACATTTTGTCCTTTTGGTTCCTTTTTCGCCGGCTTCATCATTTGTGTGCAGCTTCCTTTCTGAAAACTGAACGCTGCTGTAGTGGATTTTTTGGGTTATTTTTGTCCCTGCAGAGTTTCTGACCTTTAGTTCATAATGATCCCTATTATGATAGCAATGGTTTGAACTCGCAGTGCTCAGAACCAAGCCAAATCTTTTCCTTACTGTTTATTCTCTTGGAGTTTCTTATGTATTTTCTCTTTAGTACTGGAACTTCAATTCCAAAAGGATTTTAGGCTAGTGTCTGTAATTACAGATCAGTTTCTAGCATATTTTAGAAGATGCAGTGTAAGCCTCCCAAAATTATTTGCAAGTTTTTTTCTGCATATTTTCAATTAAATTTGCTTGTGCTTTGGGTATCCTATTCCAAGGTAGTAAAAACCACCAGATAGCATTCACCTCTTTCCAGAATACCAACTCTATTAATGAAAACTTGATGCTTAGGGTTTTTTTCAGATGTCTTTTTTTCCACATTTCACATGCCATGTGGGTGGTTTTATCCTTTTATTTTTTTAAGGAAACCTAACACAGACTGATTTTGCTTTGGAAGGTTGCCCAATGTTCAGAAGAGAGAGAGAGAAAAAAAAAATCTAGGTCTTTTTGTTTAAAGATTTACCAAAGGGGGAAGGGTTTTGTCAATGCCATGGAAAGGTTTGTTTTTCCTTTTAGGATTCATAAATTTGTTCCATAAAAACTGCAAGAAAACTCATTAATCATCAAGTAGAAGAGTAAAAAAAAAAACAA
>VYXF01009615.1:85540-130055 GCA_013397295.1 Polioptila caerulea
TGTTGGTTTGATTTGTTTTAATTTTATTTGATTTGGTTTGATTTTGGGGTATTTTTGTTCGGGTTTTTTGTTTCGGTTGTTTGGTTGGTTTTGGGGAGTTTATTTTGTTGCCTTTTTTCTCCTTAAGAGTGAAGCAATTCATGAATGAAGTGACGTAGGAAAATAAGGAAATGAGGGAAAGGAGGAAATGAGTTCTCTGAGCCGCTGAGTGTTTTTGTCATGCGGACCAGGAGCTGGAGGTTGTGCGCACCGAGTGCAGCTCCAGCCACTCCAGCAAAGGGCTGGACGATGTCCTCTTCCAGAACCTTCCAGATTAGGGGGACTTTTCCCAGTTCAGAGTGGAAAGAGCTCTTTTAGCCCCAAAGCTTTCCAGGAAGGTCTTGGAGCAGAGGTTGGAGTCACCTTGATTAACGCACAAACTTTTTAACCTCTCTGAAATAATTTCCTCGGCAGCATCCTGGGGTGGGAATTGTCCAGCCGATTTCCAAAATTTTCCCTAGGGAAAGGACACCCTTCCTTTTTAACCTCCCACAGGCAGGACTTCTCAGGGTGAGTTGGTAAAGGAAGGGCACAAACAAGAATAGAGTTTCCCATTATTTTTTTTCCACCACAAGGAAGAAATGGAGACTTTCCACCTCCAGGGCGATTTAAAAGCAGAATCTCCTGTGGTGGGTTTGATGTGGCTGACTTTGTCTGTGTGCCCTGAGTGCTCACAGCACGGGGGACTCGGGCTGTGCTTCCCAGCAGAGACAATTCCAGGAGGTGTCACCTCATTTTTTAAAATTTTCCTCGTTTGGAAAATTACTGCTCCTCACGAGCTCTCTCTTAATGAGCTGCCTTAATAACCCATCCCAAAATCTTCTTCCTCGTTATCCTGTCCCCAAAATTGCGGGACCTTTTGCCAGAAATTTTCTGTCATAGCCACAAAGGTGAATGGGATAATACGTAATATTAAGACAAATAAAACAATATTTAATATTAAGACAAATTAAACCTGTTTTTGATCAAACGACCAGGCTGTTCTTTGCCCAGGGTAAAGAACACAGAAAAAATGGATGTTTCCACCAGCTTTGAAATCCTATCCTGATCAATAAATGCTTTATAATGACATCTATTTATTATTTCTTATTATTATTACCATTATTAACTTTATATTTGCAAGAGGTCTTTTCCTCAGCCCTGCCCTCAGTGATTCTGTGCCTTGTCAGAGTTCCCTGATTGCCTCACAGAATTATTGTGACAAAGAAAGTGCATCCACTGCAGGTTTCTGGGGCCTTGGCTCAGTGATTCTGTGCCTTGTCAGAGTTCCCTGATTTCCTCACAGAATTATTGTGACAAAGAAAGTGCATCCACTGCAGGTTTCTGGGGCCTTGGGACACGAAAACCACTCTGGAAATAAAAAAGAGGGGAAAGAAATTAATTTTTCCCTCAGTGTGGTGATGCCTTTGCTCACAGAGAGCACGGAAGGCCTCTTGTCGCACTTAAATGTGGCTCTGCAGCCCTGGGATTAATAAACCTTCCTTTTATAGCTCTTTTTTTTCATGGAGTAGATTTTCAACAACATCTATTGATTAATTTTAAAATTAATATCAATATTATTACAATTATTATTATTATCCTTGTATTTACAGGAGGTCTTTTCCTCAGCCCTGCCCTCAGTGATTCTGGCCTTGTCAGAGTTCCCTGATTTTATCACAGAATTCTTGTGACAAAGAAAGTGCATCCACTGCAGGTTTCTGGGGCCTTAGGGGATGAAAGCCACTCTGGAAATAAAAAGGAGGGGAAAAAAATTAATTTTTCCCTCAGTGTGGTGATGCCTTTGCTCACAGAGAGCATGGAAGGCCTCTTGTCACACTTAAATGTGGCTCTGCAGCCCTGGGATTAATAAACCTCCCTTTGATATCTCTTTTTCATGGAGTAAATATGTCCAGGGATGTCAGAACAGGGGAATTTGGCCACATGGAGCTGTTGTCTTGAGCGGGAGATTGTTTTCTATTATTATTTCCCTCCCTGGGGAGCAGCATCTTTGCGTCACCACCAACAGCTGCATTTACCCAGCTCTATGCCAGGAGATCGTGGCTGACTCCGAGCAGATGCAACCAGAGGGAATTTTAAGAAACTGGGCTTTTAGAAAAGAAAAAAACCAAAAAAAAAACCCAAAAAACCAACCCCAACTGTCTGTGGCTATAAATATAAGGATTTGCTGGCTATCTCTGGAAATAGGCCTGGACCTATAGATAGCTGGAGATATCCACACCTAAATAAACACGGCGAGCGTGCACACATCTCCAGCCAGGGATTGTTTGTTTAGGTGGGGAGTTTTCCCATTTTAGCCATGCTGGGATAATTTTAAAATCGGCCAAAGCAGCAAACAGAGGGCCCCAGAGCAAGTTGGTGTCCTGCCCCGAATAAATGGGGATTATTTCCCAGAGAGCGGCTCGGAAACCGCTCTCTGCAGAGAGCAAAGTGTGTTAAAGCCATCAGAGCCCGGGGAATTAACAGCTCGTAACTGCCCGGGGAGCAACTGCTCCTGGGCTGCTTCCTCAGGGAAAATTCCTGCCGGAGGATGGGAAGTGACAGCCCTGGAGGTTGGTTCCTCCTTCAGCCAGGAAGGATGAAGCAATGCAGGGAAGTGCTTCCTCAAATTCCTTCCAGATAGCGTTAAAGAGGGAGTGAATGATCAGCTGGAAGTGTCCAAGGCCAGGGTGGATGGCACTTGGAGCATCCTGGGATAGTGGAAGGCCCATGGACAGTGTCCATGGCAGGGGTGGCACTGGGTGGTCTTGTCCCTCATGGCAGGGACACCTTCCACCATCTCAGGCTGCTCCAAGATCCAGAGGCAGCCACGGCTTCTCTGGGAATGCCAGTCCCATCTCTCCCCACCCTCCCAGCCAGGAATCCCTTCCCAAAATCCCATTTAAATCAACTCCCTTTCAATTTGAACCCAACTCCCTTGTCCTGTCCCTCCATGCCTTGTCCCCAGTCCCTCTCCAGCTCTCCTGGAGCCCCTTCAGGCCCTGCCAGGGGCTCTGAGCTCTCCCTGGAGCCTTCTCCTCTCCAGGGGAACATTCCCAGCTCTCCCAGCCTGGCTCCAGCCCTGCAGCAGCTCCGGGGCTCCTCTGGATCTCTCCAGCAGCTCCAAATCACATTTATTGTGGATTTGTCCTGTTCCCACACTCTCCTCCAAGTGCCCCTTCCTGGCCATGAAGGAGACACAGGGAGCAGAGTCAAAAGGACCTTTGGCCTTTGGTTCTCCTTTTTTGTTCTCCTTTGTTTCCTCAATTCCCCTAAAACCAGGAGTGAGGGTGACCTGTATTCCTGGAGCTCCTCAATCTTTGGATAAAATGCACCACAAATGACAAGTGATGAACCTCAGGAATCTTTTTGGCCCATTTCTCCCCAAATTCCATAGAACCCCTGACTGTGGATCCCTTACCTTCCACACACCCAGCAGGATCATTTTTCCGGTCACTTTTTCCAAGGCTGGCAGCAGCAATGGCATGTTTGGGTGAAAACCCAGGAATTTCCCATCTCCCCCAAAAGAACAGGGATGCCAAACACAGCTAATTTCAAAGCAGCTCAAACCCGTCCTCTTCCCAAGGATGAGCTGAAGGGTGAATGGGATCTCCCAAAATCCCAGGGAATGGCAGTCAGAGGCAGCAGCTTGGAAGGTTGGCTCAGCTTGGGAAATGTCAGAACCTCGGACACAGAGAATTCCAGGCTTTCTGTGCTGGCAGGGACTGATCCTCACAGACACACTGCATTGACCTGAGGCCTTGGGAAAGGCTTCCAAAACTGAGTGACAGCGCTGAGATTGTGAATGTGGAGTTTGATAGAAGTGTGTGATCTCACAGGGGGAGAAATTTAGAATTTAAGGTTTTAGGATGTAGTAATATATATGGAACATGATGGAGGGTTCAGGATGTAAGTTAATCCTTCTTCTTCATAAGTTTTGGTGATTTTATGTGATTGGTTAAAAAAGTCCGCAGTGCAGAACACGAGTGGTTAGTTATTGGGTTAAAAGTAAAAACAGATTAGTTAACATCTCATAATTAGGTAGTTTAGGCTTAAAAAGACCTTAAAGACAGAACTCTAAGCACGCCATTTCTACTCTATTAACTTGATGAATAAAAACACTCACAGTCAATAAAAACGTAACACAGATAGAAAATAATAAACATCTAAATCCAAACGAGAATTTTATCTCTCACACTTTTAATCTTAACCCTACAAAAAAAAAAAAAGGATAAAACAAAGCCAAGGGCTGCACCTCAGGGAACCACCAGCAGGATGGGCCATCCCGAAATCCATCCTCAATCCTGTCTTCATCTGCTCCTGCTCGTTTGTAGCGTGAGAGTTTTACGGCTTCCCGGGAATTCGGAGGGGCCTGGAGAACCCATCCCCTTCCAAACACAATGGGAAGGGCCCAGCGTGTTGCAGGGCTGCTTTATCTAAACTCCATTGTTCCAAGCAGCAGTCCTGGAGCTCTCTGGGAAAAGAGAACAACTTGGTGGAGCCTCAAAGCGACGGCTCAGGAACAGGTTGGGATTGTTTTATCCCAAATTCCACCAAGGAACGCCAGCAAAGTGTCAGGCATTTGCAGCGGGACACGGGCAGAGGTTTTAAAGTTTGGGGAGGAATCAAAAAATTATCTGAGAGATGTTTTGTTCATGATTTCAGTTAACCCCGAGGTGCCATGCTCATTCCATGCCTATGGATTCGGTCTGGTGCATTCCTGGAAATAGAATCCGAGAATCCTGGAATGGTTTGGGTTGGAAAGGAACTTAAAGATTATTTTTATGGACGTGCATGTCTAAATTGGGGTGTCTGAGAGTAAATTGTGGTGTCTGAGGCTAAACTGGGTGTCCTTTGTGAAAGCTGATCCCAGAGAGTCTCCAGATCGGGAGGATTTAAGAGCCTGGAATCTCTGTGGATGAGGGGAACAGGATCATCAACACTTAAAGTTTCCCCTGAGGCTTTGGAAATCAGTGCCTGTTCTGTGCCTTTTGTAAATACCCCATTTTGTGATTATCCCATTTAGCTTTTTATTTAGTTCCACTTTCCTGAAAAAAAACAAAACAAAACAAAAACAAACAAAAACAAAAACCAAAAAACAAAACCAAAAAACAAAAAAAAAAGAGAAAAGCAAGGACACAGATTTTCTGGCTTTGTTTATCACTTGAAGCAGCAAATCCCTGATTCCAAACGTGTCCTTAACAACATCTGAATCAGCAGCTCGGAGAAACTTTGCAGAAATTCCATCTGGAAAATCTTGATGCTTCCAGCCCCCTGTGCTGCTGATCCTGCCCTTCACAGCCTTCCCATTCCTCAAAAAACATTGGATCCCTCCCAGCTTCCCAGCCTGAGTGCTGCTGATGTCTGGCTAAAGGGGAATAAAAAGGAAAAATATGGATACAGGGCAGAGCTCCCTGAAACTCAGGATAGGATTCACCAGAGAATTCCTGCTCCGTCTGGTTCTCCTTTTCCTTTTGCACACACGGCAACAGTTGAAAGAGTGGAGGGCTCCTGCAGGGATCAAATTCATGGAATCATGGAATCCTGAGTGGATTGGGGTTGGAAGAGACCTTAAAGTCCAGCCAGTTCCAGCTCTGTGTCACGGGTAGGGACACGTCCGCCAGCCCAGGTTGCTCAAAGCCCTGAACACTTCAATTAACTGAAAATTAAATTAAATTGGTTTAGTTCCCACATTTTATAACCCAGGATCTCATGGCTAGGCCAGGCTTGGCCTCTTCCAACAACAGGTGACCAGGGATGGTCACTCTCTCCTCAGGGTGGACTTCCAGGAGATTCCGGGTGGGAATTTCCTGGAGTGATGGAGCTGCAGGTTGTGTCCATGGCTTGGCCATCACGACCTTTGTGGTTTCCTGGGAATTATTTAACTTCCCATCCCCCTCAGCTCCCTGAGGATGCTCCTCAGACCATGGAGATCGCCATCGCAGCCAGCAGATCATTCAACATTTTCCTACCTGGAGGATCTTTCCTGGCTGTTCATTGTGGTTCTCATGGAGCCAGGACCTCCCTTGGGAGTCTTGGAATCCCTTTGGAGGCTTTTCTTTCCCTCATGGGTAAATCCAGGGATGAAAAGCTCCTGGGAACTACCAAGTCCTGAGCCCCAAGTGAGAGAGAAGCGGAATTGAAGAACCTCAATTTTTTTGCTTTCCCTGGGGATCTGAGTACCTCACCCAAGAAATCACAATTCCCAGCTTTCCAAAGTCACTCCAGGCAGGATTTGAGGCACCTTCTTCTCCAAGGAGGACTCCAGGAGAGCTTTTCTGTATCTTGGCTCTTGGAACTCAACCTCCTTGCAAAGAGAGGCCCTGTGGTCAATCAGAGCACTCAGCCTTCCAAAACCTCCTGCCAATCCAGAGGCCCTTCCCAAGGCCATTCCCACCCAGAGGGATGTGGATCTTCCCAGAGAAATTTCTGAACGGGGCTCAGGGGTGTTTTGTTAAGGCCTCAAAACTGTTGGATTACTGAGAATTCCAAGATGATTATTATTCTTATTATTATTACTATTACTATTATCAATATTATTATTTTATTTTATCCTAATTTTTTATTTGATTTTATTTTTTACTACGGAGGCAAACGTTTTCCAGCTCCAAGAGACTTCCAGCTTGGCAGCAGGAAAAATCACACCAGGATATTTTTCCCTGAAAGCTTTGAAATCTCCTCTCCTTGGCTTTTCAGGGCCTGCTGCCTGCACAGACAGATCTATAAAAATCTATAAAAATATCCCATAAATACGCACAGACACACTCAGTAAATTAATATTGGCAAGAGCTTCGCTCCTCCAGCGCAAACCGCAGAGAAACATTCCCAAATCTGCGGATTCTGATGTAATAGGGCTGAGGTTTGGCATTCCAGGAGAGCGTTCCAAGCCTCAAATCCCGATCAGAGCTGTCATTCAGAGCCCAGCATTCCTGACGTTACTGCAGCCCTGAGGGCCGGGTGAGGGAAGGAGGGAATGAGGAGAAAGATGCTGAATTGGTTGAGTTTTTTGGGATTTATTGCTGAAATCTCTCTGGGAAAGGCAGGACAGGCTGGGATGGGGGCAGGCATTTTAACCCTTTCCAGGAATCCCTGAGTTCAGCTGCCAGTCCCAGCAGGATCAAGGAAAATATCCCGATATTTAATGGAAACCTCAGGGTTTCGAGGCCAGCTTTAGAAAATAGCAGCCTAAGACTCCCTAAAGAATTAATTATTAGGAACTCTCCTGTGACAGGACCTCTTCCAATGGGATTTTTGGCAAGCTCAGGTTGTGTCTGGATTGGATAACCACAGGCAGAGGCTGCTCGGGATTTTAAAAAGGGAAAAATAAATGCAGGTGATTTTGTTCCTCCTATCCCATAGCCAAAGTATTTCCTTCCCGTGTTTTCTGGTGTGGGTTACGCTCCCCCAGGCTGGATATCAGTCATCCAGCAACAGCTAAAGTGTGCAATTCCAGCAAAATTCCCAGCTCAGCAGGCATTTTGTCCAGGTAAAAATTCCCAAGTGGCCCCTGAACTGGGCCAGGAGTTTGTAAAGCGCTTTGGGTTCCTTTGGGATGAAAGTGCCACGAAATTCCCAGGCATGGGATTAACCCAACTCCATTGTGAATCCCTTGCAAAATTCCCAGCTCATCAGGCATTTTGTCCAGGTAAAAATTCCCAAGTGGCCCCTGAACTGGGCCAGGAGTTTGTAAAGCGCTTTGGGTTCCTTTGGGATGAAAGTGCCACGAAATTCCCAGGCATGGGATTAACCCAACTCCATTGTGAATCCCTTGCAAAATTCCCAGCTCATCAGGCATTTTGTCCAGGTAAAAATTCCCAAGTGATCCCTGGACTGGGCCAAGAGTTCGTAAAACGCTTTGGGTTCCTTTGGGACGAAAATGCTGCGAAATGCCCAGGCATGGGATTAACCCAACTCCATTGTGAATCCCTTGCAAAATTCCCAGCTCATCAGGCATTTTGTCCAGGTAAAAATTCCCAAGTGACCCCTGGACTGGGCCAAGAGTTTGTAAAACGCTTTGGGTTCCTTCGGGACGAAAATGTCGCGAAATTCCCAGGCACGGGATTAACCCCACTCCATCGCGAATCCCTTGGGAAAACCCCCCCTCCCCACCTCAGAGAACGCAAACCCAGCTTCCCAAGCTGCCAAAAAATTTGGGATTCCCCCGATTTTTCCCCCCCCCCGAAGGATCTGGGCTGTGCGTGCTGCCAGGGCTGTGTGGCGCAGCAGGGCCGCGTTCCCGATGTGACGCTGTTTTCTCCATCATTTCTGCTGCAGGAGGTCTTTGATCGCCTCTATTTGATTTATACTGTTGGATACTCCATCTCCCTGGGATCCCTCACAGTTGCTGTCCTTATCCTGGGATACTTCAGGTAGGCGGCTCTGTTTTTACCTAAGCGGCGCCGGAGAAGCCTCGGGATTTTTCCGGAAGGATAAAATCGGGGTGGCGCAGTTCAGGAAGACACGAGCGGTGGTGGGACCTGTGATTTGGGCTGTGTTAGGGTGGCTTAGGGAAAAATTCCTGGGGAATGATGGGTGGGATGTTGGAACTCCTCACGCTTCCCTCAGGTGGAGTTTTCCAGGCCCTCTTCGCAGCAAATGGGAATAGGGGCGTCTCCAGGAATCCTTTGGAAGCATGTCCGGGATTTTCTGTCCCTGTTGTCCCTGCAGGTGACTGGCTTAGCTTTAGGTGGCTGATTTGCAGAGGAATAAGATTGCCTGAGGGAAATTCCATTCTAAATATGGATGTTCATGAAGGATAAACCAGTTGAAAGGGATGGAAAACTCCCAGGCTGATCCCTCCAATCTCCCCACACCGCTGCTCTTCCCAGGGATCCAAAAATTACCCTCCTGACTCCACCGTGTCCCCTCCCTTCCCACCATTCTTGCCAAGGGATATGGATCCCTAAATACCACTTTGAACCCTCATTATCCTTTCCTCAATCCAGTGTTTCATCCCTGGAAATGTCCAAGGCCAGGTTGGACAGGGCTTGGAGCAACCTGGGATAGTGGGAAGTGTCAGGGTTGGAATGGGGTGAAATTTAAGGTCCCTTCCAGCCCAAACCATTCTGGAATTCTGTGATTCTTGTGGGCACAGACAGCACAGGATGGGATGGATGGAAGATGTCACCCATATCCAGGAATTTGTCTTTTGGGAATGTTCTGCCTGCAGGCCCGATAGAGCAGGGTGACCCCAAACCCTGAGCCCCAGATTTCCCTCCCTTCCATGTCTGCTCGTGTCTTCTCCCCAAAAACCAGCAGGACCTGGACGAGAGCTGCTGGGGGCCAAAGCAGCCACGTGGTGTCTGCAGAGGGATTTGGGAAGCTTGAGCCAAGCCCTGGGCACGGAACACTGGGAATGAAGTGAAATGTGTGGCCTTGGGCTCTGAGAGTGCTCAGAGCTCTCAGCAGACAGCAAAAGGTGTCAGGGAGGTTTGCTTGGATAGCAAATCCCAAATTTGGGACAGACCCAATCCAAAGGGGACTGCAGACCCCACCCCTCCACCACACTCCTGTTCTCCCAACCTTTTCCCTCCACTTCACTTCCCACTGGACTCTGGCAAGGTTGTTAGAATACTCCATGTCCACGTGTGCAGGAGAATTCCCGGTTTTTCTTTATCCATGTCTTTATCCCACTCAGACCACTTCATTTCCAGCCCAGGCCACCTGGGCAACTGTGCTGGAGCATCTTTATCCCAAGGACTGGAGCAGCAGCAGGGATCAAGCCAGATCTTATCCCCGAAAACCCAGAGATTCACTGACTTCCCTCTCAAACGCAGGGAACAAAGCCAATCCTCATTTAAACCTCATCAGTTCCACTCGGTGTAATTTGGGTTATGAAAGCGCAGAGAACAACTGGTGCTGTTATCATAACAGCCTGCAAAAGGGATAAAAACACAGCCTCTAATTAGTGCAGATCGTTGGCATTTAAGAGGATGTGAATCCATTCATAAATCCAGGCATGGCACCAGAGCTCCAGAGGGGACCCCAAGAGGTCGGTTCCTTCTTCCCAAAATCCCGATTCCTGATTCTAAGATGCACCTCTTCTTCCTGCTTCCGACCCATTCTCCTCTCACCACCCCCAGAAAAGCTTTTCCTCCAAAAAGGACCTTAAAGCGCTTTACAACCGGGATTTGTGGGGTCATTTCTGGGATGGAGCCCACGAACTGCTCCAAAGGATAACATTTCCAGCAGGAAAACAGGGAGAACAGCCCAGCACACTGGAGTTACTGCCGGAATTGCTCCTAAATTGAGCTGGGAAAAGAAAAATTATGGTTTACAGAACGCTCTGTGAGGTTTCCAGTGGCCCCAAGTTCTGGAGCCTCCGGATTCCAAGGGCAAGTGTGGCTGGGAGAGCGGGAGTGGCTTCCCACTGCCAGAGGGAAGGGTGGGAGCAGATTTTAGGAAGGAATTCCTAGCAGGGAGGGTGGGGAGGGGCTGGGACAGAATTCCCAGAGCAGCTGTGGCTGCCCTTGGATCCCTGGAAGTGTCCAAGGCCAGGCTGGACATCGGGGCTTGGAGCAATCTGGGATAGTGGGAGGTGTTCCTGCCATGGCAGGGGGTGGGATTGGATGGGCTTGAGGTCCCATCCATCCCAAACCATTCCATGAATCCCTGAAGCCCCTGGAGAAGGTATTAATCCATTTCCCAACCCCATGGGAGAGCAGGGAGCGGTGACCCTCCCTCTGCTCCCCATGGGGACACGGTGCCGGTGGGAGGAGCTGGGGCTCTCCAGAGCCAGAAGTGGCCCTGGCTCCATCCAACAGCCAGGACTAAACTTCCCAATCCTTTTTCCCCCTCTTCCAGACGTTTGCACTGCACTAGGAACTACATCCACATGCACCTGTTTGTGTCCTTCATGCTGAGGGCCGTCAGCATCTTCGTGAAGGACGCAGTCCTGTACTCCGGGTCCGCCCTGGAGGAGATGGAGCGGATCTCCGAGGAAGATTTGAAATCCATCACGGAAGCACCTCCAGCGGATAAGTCGCAGTTTGTGAGTATTGCCAGAGCAGTGTTTTCCCAGGATTCGTGTCTTTGTCCTCTCTGTCCAACACTTTCCCTCTTTTGGGGGGGTTTTCCACCCTGCTCATCTTTCACAGCCTCTTCCCATCCTTTCCCATTTTGAATCTGTTGGTTCAGAGAGATTCCAAATTCCTGAGCTAAGGAAAAGCCGCTCCCACAGCAGTCAAGGCTGATGGTTTGATTCCCTCCCCTGATACCCTCTGGAATTTATGGCTGTGGAAACATCCCTGACCATCCCAGCAGAAGGCACATCCAGCTTGGCTCACAACACTTCCATGGATGGGGAACGCACGACTTTTCTCCCTCCCATATGGAAAAAAAGACATTTTGGAAGGGAAAATGGAGGGAGGATGTGGTGTCACAGGAAAGGGTGGGGCTGATCTGCAAAAAGGAGAGGGTGTCTGTGAGAGGGACCTTGGGCAGAATCATTGAGGTTGGAAAAGAATTCCAAGGCCACCCAACCTTGGAATGGTTGGTGGGTCCCCAATCCCAGCCTTGTCCCCAGCCCAGAGCACTGAGTGCCACAGCCAGGAATTCCTTGGACACCTCCAGGGATGGGGACTCCCTGGGCAGCCCCTTCCAAAGCCTGACCATGCTTTCCATGGAGAAATTCCTCTGATGTTCAACCTGAACCTCGGGTTCCACTTACGGCTGGCTGGGTCAATGCAGTCAAGCCAGGCAGACGAGCCGACATCCCAAAATAAAAATGGAAGTGAGGTCAGTTGGATTCTTCTCCAAAATTCCTCAGGGATTTCGCCATATGGAAATCTCTGACTGCAATATCTGCCTTGTCCATGTGCCTTCAGGGAGCGAGGCCCATCCTCTCATTTCCCACAACCTGAAGCTCTCGGTTCTCCTTTTCATTGGTGCCATCATGGATTTCCCATGGAATCCCGGATATGGCACCTTCTCACTTCCCACAGCTCCCTGGCAGGAGGGAACAGCCAGAAAGGAATCAAGATCTGCTCCCAGGGAACAGGGACAGGAGGAGAGGGAATGACCAGGGCAGGCTCAGGATGGACAGCAGCAGGAATTTCTCCATGGAAAGGGGGGTCAGGCCTTGAAACTGCACAGGGAGGTTTGGAGTTCCCACCCCTGGAGGTGTCCAAGGAATTCCTGGATGTGGCACTTGGTGCTCTGGGCTGGGAATCAAGCACAGCTTGGACCCGATGGTCTTGGGGGTCTTTTCCAGCTTCAAGGATTCCGGGATAAACCTCCTGTTTGTGGATTGCTTGGCTTCCCAAGACTTTCCCAGCTTGTGCTACAACCAGGGACCAGCAACACCCCGGGAAAAATCAGAGGGTTTGGGAAAGTCCCACTGTGCATCCGAGTGTCCCAACTGGAACTCTGTCATTGTGTTCCTTTCCCATCCCGGAGATCCGTGTCATTAATTTACAGAGTCTCACTCAACAGGCTCCAAAACTCATTTTTTTTGGAAAGAACACAAAATGTTTCACTGCATTGTTTCTCCTCGTGCCGGGCCCATTATAAGGAATAATTAGGATAATCTATGGCATTCTTTGGGTATTAGCATTTATTGGCATTTCCCACTCTTCGGAATTGCACGGCAAACAAGCAATGAAAGCAACAATTAATGGATTTCTTTTGTTTCCAAATGGAGTGGGAACTTCTCAATTATTGCCTCACATTCCCTGCATAAGGCAATAAATATTAAAAAAAAATAAATACAGAAAATATTAACAAACCTAGATGAGGATTTTTTTTATAAATATAAAAAATATTAATCAATTTAGGGGGATTTTTAATTAATCTATTTTAACTCCCACTGTCTATGAAAGAAAATTAGTGTAATGTGTGCATATCTTATCAATATGCAAATATATGTATAAATGTGTATATTGATGGAAAAAAATCCACAAAAAGGGCTGTGCCAGGATTTTTAAAAAATCCTCTTTTTATTTCCAAGGTATTACTAATGGCATTTTCTGTCAATCCTTTGTATTCCTCTCAAAGGAAGGGACAGCACAGAGCTGGGCCAAGGGATGTGGCAGCCACAGAATTCCTGGGAAATCCAATTTCCCAGATTCCAAGGATATCCACAGTGACAAGAGCTGGCCTTGTACTGATTAATCCCAAAGTGGCACCAATATTTTGCCTTTCTCTGCTGGAGTAGAGAAATTGGGAAGAGGGGTGGCTTTGTCCCGCTTTGTCCCGAGGCAGTGTTGGGTCACAGTCAGGGTTTTGTTCCCAAAAATTTAAAGGATTCCAGCTCGGTGTGAAGCCAGAGCTCAGCTGAGGAGCCCATTTAACACCAGGATGTCCTGGAAGTGTCTCCCAGATCTCCATGGCCTTGCAGTCCAGGTCTGTCCCTGAACACCTTGAGATTTCCAGGGAAAACCCCCCACCTGCAATGGCTCCCAGTGGGTGAGGACAGACAGACAACCCTGGAGGATCCTGGCGTGGACATCCAGGACAGGGTGACCTCATCCCACCTTGGTCTCCCCATCAGCTGAGGAAGGAGTTGTAATTCCAAGAGCTGTGACTTCAGCAGGACACCCAGACCAGGAGAACTTGGCCAAGGCCCTTTGGCCCCTAACGTGGACAAGGAGCACAGGGAAAAGGCGAAATGCAGGGAGAAGATGAAATGCAGGGAGAAGATGAAACACAGGGAAAGATGAAACACAGGGAAAGATGAAACCCAACCGCTCTAGGAAATGTGTGAGCCCCTCATCACAAGGTTGGGAGAGAGCAGGATCAGGCCACCCTCTCTTTTTCTCTCCTTCCCAACTCACTCCCCTGCTGTAGGAAAAGTCATCTTTGGCTCAGGAGTTTTTTCCCAACTGTTCCATCCTTCCCGCTCTTCCACAGATTTTCCCCCCTCATAAAAAAAACCTCTGAAACAGAATTTTCTGATTTAACTCTTTTCTGATTTAACTCTTTTCCTTTTCTGATTTAACTCCTTTCCTTCCTCCACCTCGTTTCCCACCCTGCCTGAATGTGTTTTTGCAGCACAGGAATCTCACCCCGCGCTCCTTCTCTGTCCTTCTGTGGTCGCTGCAGGTGGGCTGTAAAGTAGCTGTCACCTTCTTCCTCTACTTCCTGGCAACCAATTACTACTGGATCCTGGTGGAAGGGCTCTATCTCCACAGCCTCATCTTCATGGCATTTTTCTCAGAGAAGAAATATCTTTGGGGATTCACGTTATTTGGCTGGGGTAAGTCACGGCTGCTCCTCAGGGCTCCCCTGGAAAAGCCTCCTGGGGGTGGTTCCTGAAGGAAACTGTGGATGTACAGGAAGATGGGAGAGGGGATGGAGGCAGGATGAGCATCAGGAGACTCTTGCAAGGACAGGTTTTCCACCCTGGGAAGCCTTTATCATCCCAGAATTGTGGTGTTCGCGCTGTGGCTCTTCCGGGGTCTCCAAAAGGATCAGCCCAGGCTTGGAGAGGCAGCACAACGGGAATGCCAGGATGGGCTGGGGTTGGGACGGACCCTAAAGCCCATCCAGAGCCACCCCTGCCATGGGCACGGACACCTCCCACTGTCCCAGGGTGCTCCAAGTCCCAACATCCAACCTGCCCTTGGACACTTCCAGGGATCCAGGGGCAGCCACAAATCTCTGGTGGTGCCTCACCACCCCCACATTTTTGCCACGCAGGAAATGTGAGGGCTAAATTTGGGATGAGACAGCCAATTTCGGGGATTAATCCCCATCTCTTCCCAGAATCTCCTGCTGAGAAACCCGTGCTGAGCTGGAGGGGCAGAAATCTGCGGGAGGCTGTGAGCATCTGCTCCCAATGAGAGCCCCGAGCTCTGATTTCCTCCCTCAAACCTCAGCTGGTTCGAATCCTTGAGGTCTCCTGAGCCTTGGAACACCACGGGAAACCTGCAATTTGTGGGGAGGACTTTTTTATTTTCCTTTTCTTTCAACTTGGGCATCTTTTCCCTGAGTAATGAGCAAGGGGCGGGATGTGGGTGCAGGGAAGGGGCTCATTTAGGAGAAGACGTTGCGGGCACGCACATTTCGGAGGAGAATGGGATTTCTGTTCGCTCCTGGCTTTAATTTTGGCTTCCCAGGAGTTACGAGGTGCTGGGACAATAAAACAACTGCCCACAGTTGTCTCAGAGTCTGGAGGTTGGGAGAATGGGGAAAGTTTCCGATGATCCTTGAGGATGTAAGGAAGGATAATGGGGTGTGGGTTTAAACTGGAATTACAGCAGGAAAACCTGTCCAGGGCAGGCTGTGGTTGCCTGGCCCAGCACCACTTGCCAAATTCCATATCCCAAATCCACCTGGCCACATCCTGGCTGCATTTTAGGACCAGGTTCAGGCGTGCACCTCTCCATGCCCATTCCAGAATGAGATTTTTATGCAAAAGAGTTGGTGACTCTCTCCAGCGCTGGAGCTTGGAGCAAGGCAGGGAGCACAGAACTGAGTTTGTGAAGGATTTGCAGATTTTTGGGATTCAATGCTCCGGGGCAGGGCTCTCTCCAGCCTTTGTCCTTCCCAAATGGAATTCCCAAACCTCCTGTTCAGCTGCTCCATACGTCAGAAGCTGCTGATGCTGACAGATGGTAAAGGTGGGAAGTGTAAATATAGATTTATTCCAAAGCAGGAATCCATCTCTCAGGAAAAGCCTAGTCCTGGATGGCTGGAAAAAAATTGGGAAAATCAACAAATGAAGAGATATTTGATGGGGCTTGGAGCAACCTGGGATAGTGGAAGTTGTCCCTGCCCTTGGCAGGGGGTGGAATGAGATGGGATTTAAGGTCCCTCCTAAGCCAGATCATTCTGGGATTCTATTTTGGGGATTTGGCATTTCTTATCTCAGCTGCTGAGGGACCCAGAGGGCTTTGGATGGCACCTCTTTGCTAAAGCAAATGAACAAAACCCCAACTAAATTAAATTAGAAAAGAGAAATAAACTCATCTCCCTCCAAACCTCCAGGCTCCGTAAAAAATTCCCTCCCGAAAAATAACATTAAACTGCAAAGAGCAGACTTAAGGAAGCAATTCCCCGGAGGGAATCCGGGAGGAGGGGGGAAATAACGCCACGTGTTCAACAAGCAAAACCAAAGGGAAAATTTGGGACGGGCAGGGGCTGCTCTGTGATTCTCCCGAGCTCTGCCAGGGAATAATCATTTTATCAGAGCGACCACAGGGCTGGAGTCACACCTGTCACAACAGCCAAGCATCCCCGGGCTTCCAGGAGGCTGAGGCTGCCCCGTGGAAACGTCTCTGGAATGAGAACACACGATCCCTCCGGTGGCAGTCGGGATTGCTTTGTTTGGATTGGGATAATGTCCACACAGGCACCAGCTCAGGCGGATTGTTTGGATAATTTTTGGGCACTGGAAAGGGCAAACCGATCCAGGAGCCACTGGAGACAGTGGAAAAATTCCAGTTCCCTGCAGCGGGCACTGGATCCTGCCCACACCGCAGCAATGAGTGACAGGGAATCGGGGTAAATAATAATCCCACGGAAAAGACAGATTTGTCCCCAAAACTGGGATATTCTGGCAATAATCAGCATCGAGTTGTCCTGCCTGCAAATCTCCAAGGTGGAAACAGGGAGCGAAAATCACCCCACAGCATCTTATTTCTGGGAAAAGCAGGACAAAGGGCAATTCTTTGATGTCATCTCCGTGGATTTCTGTCCGGTATTTTCAATCCACATCCTCACTGGCACAAGCTCCATCAAAGTCCTCAATTCCCTTCTTCCAAGGGAGACCCTGCTGGTGGAAAGGAGTTCGTTCCATGCCAGCACCCACCCAAAAATAAATAAATAATGACATTATGGGCAACAATAAATCCCTTGGGAGACTCCCAGCTCCCTGCAGCTGTTTTTTGAAGGGAGTTTAGGAACCATGACCAATAGCCAGGAAACCCAAGCTGATTCCGTTGGCGTTTTTCCTTCCCACCGCGTTAATTCCCACACACACGGCTGGGCTGCCCTGGATTTCAGCAAACTGGGGATTGCAGGGGCACCTGAAAAAGATAAAAAGGATGGTGGGAGGTGCTCTGAAAATCCACGATGATGAGCCCTCCATGTTCATCCAAGCCGGAAAAACTTGAACCAAACAGGACCAGAGGCCTTTAAAATAGTAATATTATTATTATTATTATTATTTCCATTTAGCATTAGGAAAAAGGGGCACAGAAGGACTCATAAAACAGAGGCATTTTATTTTAAATCCCTGGGAATTGAGACCAGGATTCCCACACCTACACAAGGTCTTTGCTCCTAAACTCTCTCCTAGCACTCGCTCCCTCACTCCACAGGCATGAACCCCATTTTTCCGGCTGCTGGCAGACACGGACACAGGAACAGTCCTGGAGGGGGTGGGGTGGGCAGCAGATCTTTCCCATTTCCCAGCTGCTGGGGAGATTCCTGACTTTATAGCACCTGCATTGTACACACTGTGTGTGTGGCTGGAAATGCACAGCGCATACAATGTGGATTCTGTACAAGTCGCTCACGGCACGGTGGGGCTGGGCTGGAGTGGGGGGAGGACATCCATGCATCCATCCATGTATCCATGTATCCATGGATCCATCCATGCATCCATCCATCCATCCATCATCCATCCATGCATCCATGTATCCATGTATCCATCCATGCATCCATGTATCCATGTATCCATCCATGCATCCATGCATCCATCCATCCATCCATCCATCCATCCATCCATCCATCCATCCTCCATCATCCATCCATCCATCTCCATCCATCATCCATCCATCATCCATCCATCCATCCATCCATCTCCATCCATCATCCATCCATCATCCATCCATCCATCCATCCATCCATCCATCTATCCATCATCCATCCATCATCCATCCATCCATCCATCCATGTATCCATTCCTGCACAGGTTGAGATTTTTTGGGATAACTGTTTCCCCTGGTCACTTTATTGTTGCTCGGGAGCTCGAAATCGGCACAGGATTAGTGAGAGTGGGAATTGTGTCTCTTCTGAAGCTCAGGACAGGCAAGAGAGGAACTAATTCCTGCCAAATATATCCAAATCTCCAAAAAAAATCCATCCTTCAGACACAGAGCTTTGCCATAGTGGGAATATCCAATATTTCAGGGACAGCCTTTCACCACGGCCGTTCATCAGTGGATAAAAACTGAAAGAGCACCAAAAAATTAAATCCACTTAAACCTTGGATGGTTTTCCAGAGCCTGCCCTGCTTCCCATGGATATATGGACACCAGGGAGGAGGAAAGTGCTGGTGCCTGTCACCTTCCCTGAGCCCTCACTTCCCTCACTCAAAGTTCCCACCACGACAGGTCAAGGATTTTCCTCCCAGTGCCAGCAGCCCAGGGAATTGTGGAGCGGGATGAATTCCTTATAAATGTGGCTTTGTAGGAGCGCCGGGCCTGAGTGAGGCTCTGTGTTTAATTATTTATGCTTTCTTATATTACCTCGGCATTCCCAGCTCCCGGCCGGGATAAGGGCCCCGTTGTCCCTGGGTTTGGGACACGGCCGTCCCTGCTCCACACCCCGTGGTCAGGAAAACCTTTAAGCACCCTAATGAGACTTAAGTGCATGCTGAAAGTTAAGCCTGGGCTTATCCCCGAGCCCCAGCGAGCTTAGACTGGGAACAGCCTCTTCACAGTCCCTGCTGATAAATGTCCCCTTTATTTATTTTTTAATAATTTTTTTTTTCCCCCACCTGAAAGGGGTCATTCTTCCCGAATTTGTGGAAGCTACTGTGGATTCGATCCTGCTTTTTGAGGGAAGCCAGTAGGGGACTCAGTTGTACAAATAAATAGAACCCCCCAAAAAATAAATACAAAGTTGCATTTGGATATTGGGGGATTTTTTTTTCACGTTTCACAGGGAAAAGATGATGGCCCAGGGTAGCTGTGCTGAAATTGAGATGGTTCATCTGGGAATGAATCTTTGGCTGGATATTTTGGAAGCGTAATCCTAAATTTTAGCATTTCTCTGCTTCATGCAGCAGCTCTCATATTTAACAGGGCTTCCAATCCATCCAGGAGTTTTCTGGGAGAAACTGAGCCTGACTCCTGCTCTGCCTTTCCTTGATGGGAAGGGAAGGAGGAAATATCTTGGAGAAGGTGTGCTGCATAAAACTATTGGAATCATGGAATCATGGAATGGTTTGGGTTGGAAAGGGTCTTGAGGATCATCTCACTCCCCCTTCTACCAGGGCAGGGACACCTCCCCCTGTCCCAGGCGCTCCAAGTGTCCAACCTGGCCTTGGGCACTGCCAGGGATCCAGGGCCAGCCACAGCTGCTCTGGGGATTCCAGCCCAGTCCCTCCCCACCCTCCCAGACAGGAATTCCTGCCCAATATTCCATCTCTCTTTCAGCTAAAGCCATTCCCTGTGTCCTGTCCCTCCATCCCTTGTCCCCACTCCCTCTCCAGCTCTCCTGGAGCCCCTTCAGGCCCTGCCAGGGGCTCTGAGCTCTCCCTGGAGCCTTCTCCTCTCCAGGGGAACATTCCCAGCTCTCCCAGCCTGGCTCCAGGGCAGAGTTCTCTGATTCCCATGGGATGAATTGGCCAAAGCTGGTTTCATTCCCTCAGGTCCCAGCACTCTCCAACCTCAGAGCCCATCCAGTCCAGCCATTCCCCCCGCACTGCCAAGGCCTCCCTGACCATGTCCCCATGGCTTTAGATCCCTACAGGACAGGGGACTCCACCCCTGCCCTGGGCACTCCTGATGTGTAACTGCCCCTTTCCAGGCAGGAATATTCCCAATTTCCCCCCTGAGCCTGCCCTGGCCCAGCCTGAGGCCGTTCCCTCTCCTCCTGTCCCTGTTCCCTGGGAGCAGAGCCCGACCCCCCCTGGCTGTCCCCTCCTGTCAGGAGTTGTGCAGAGCCACAAGGGCCCCCCTGAGCCCCCTTTGCTCCAGGCTGAGCCCCTTCCCAGCTCCCTCAGGAATTCTCCAGCCCCTTCTCAGCTCTGTTCCCTTCCCTGGACTTGGTCCATCCCCTCAACCTCTTTGTCACGAGCACCCCAAACTGAACCAGGTCAGCTCTTAGATGTGAAAGCTCAGCCTTTCCAAGTCTCAATTATGCCTGAATAACTAAAAACTGCTCCTTTCAGCTTCCCCTAGCCCACTCCACCTGGAATTCTGGTGCCGGAGCCCTCGGTCCCCCACTGACCTGGTGTCACCTGTGTTCTTTTGCAGGACTCCCTGCTGTGTTTGTCACAGTGTGGGCCAGCGTCAGAGCCACTCTGGCCGACACAGAGTAAGTCCCACTGGGTTTCCTTCTCTCCCTTTTATGTGCAAGGTTTTGTGGGATTTATGGATGAATTCAAAAGGAGAAAGAACCAGGAAAAGCTGGAACTCTACTCTGCCGTCTTTAACTTTTGGAGGAGGGTGGTGGATGGAAGGGAAGGATCATTTTTCCTTTCATCTTGGTGGTTTGGGTTAATGAGAATACCTGCAGTTGTTATCCCTGGGGATAAAAGGATTGCGTCAAACCTGTCCCCTGTCAGAGGGCAGGGACGAGACAGGGATCCTTAAAATCCTGGATGAATTTGGGACACAGCAGCTGCAGCACAGTCAGAGAGGTTTGGTGGTGGTGGGATGGTAGAACTGTAACTCCTCCATGGAATTTACAATTCCAGAGTGGTTTGGGTTGGAAAAGACCCTAAAGCTCATCCCATTCCACCCCCTGCCATGGACAGGGACTCATTCCATGACCCCACGGTGCTCCAAGCCCCATCCAACCCGGCCTTGCCCCCAAAATTCACAGGCTTGACCACACAAGCGCTCCCATGTTCCCAGGATCCTCCAGCAGAGGGTCCCCAGGGGAGCTGAACCCCTTGGCTTTATCTGGTTCTTCTTCCCAGGGTCAAGATTAAAAGTGCAAGAGACAGAATTGGTGTGGGGACTTGGATGTTGATTATTTCTGATCTCAGTCACAGCCTCACTGACCGTGAGTGCTGCTCCATGCTGAGTTAAAGAGCAAAAATGGAGCTCAGAGTAAAATCTTCAAGGTCTTTTTATGCCTAAACTACCCAATTATGAGATGCCAACTAATTTATTTTAACTCCTAACCCAATAACAAATCACCCATGTTCTGCACTGCGGATTTGTTCAACGAATCACAAAAAATCACCCAAACTTGTGAAGGAGAAGGAGAAGATCATGCCCTGACCCCTCCATCTTGTTACATTTACATTACTGTATCCCAAACCCCAAACCCTAAATTTCTCCCCCTGTGAGATCACACACTTCTATCCAACTCCACCCCCACAATCTCAGCGCTGTCACTCAGTTTTGGAAGCCTTTTCCAAGGCCTCACGTCAAATGCAGTGGATTTTTAAGGATCAGAAAAGCACAGAAAACCTGAATTCCTCTGTGCCCGGGGTTCCGACACCCAGGCATTCCCAAATGGCTTTGCATGGCAAGACCCGACTTTCCAAAGGGGATTTCAGCTCCAGGCTTGGCTGGATCACTGGAGGGTGACACCTCTGTGCCACCGGCTCCTCCTCACGGAGGCTTCCCGGGAGCGCTGGCAGCTTTGGGGCCTCGCTTTCCCCGAGGCGCTGTCCTGCGGGAGCTGCAGCTGCCGTGTGGGGGTCAGCAGGATCAGCTGAGGGAAAGCCCGTGGCATTCCTGTCTCCAGAGCTGGAGAGAATTCCAGCAGAATAATTAACACTGGGTCAGCTTTTCCAAAGGCTGCTGGAAACCCCTGGGAGCAAACAGAGCCTGTTCCCGTCTCGGCGGATGGAGGGTTGGATCCCAGCATCCCAATATCCAATTGGCCCTTCCAGTCCTCCCTGGGAGGAGGGTTGAAGGTGGATGGAGATAAAGATTTTGGGGGATTTGGCCGGGTGTCCCTGGAAGGGAAGGGTTGGAGGGAATCTGGGAAGTGATTGCGGAACCCCAGCATTGTCCCCATCACCATCAGACACCACCTGTCCCCGTGGGAAGCTGTGTGGGTTTATTCCACGGGGGAATCATGGAATGGTTGGTTTGGAAAAGACCTTTAAAGGTCTTCAATCCAACCCCCTGGCACGAGCAGGGACATACCCAGGATTGAAGAGGCCACCAGGGAATCTGGAGAGGGATTATTCATCAGGAGCTGGAGGGACAGGACATGGGGAATGATTTCCCCCTGCCAGAGGTCAAGGAGAAATGGGATATTGGGAAAAATTCATCCCTGGGAGGGTGGGCAGGCCCTGGCACAGGTCACCCCGAGAAACTGTGGCTGCCTGATCCTTGGAAATGTCCAAGGCCAGGTTGGATGGGGCTTGGAGCAGCCTCTCTCCCATGGCAGGGATTTGGAATTAAATCATCTTTAAGGTCCCTTCCAACCCCACCCATTCCCAGACTCCGTGATCCTACATCAGTTCAGCCTCTCCCGTGTTCACGAAACCCGGATTACTTTTAACGTAAGGACTTTTCCTGGTGAGAAAGCGAAGAAGTGGAAAAGGATCCATTCCTGCCCAGAAGGGACAAGCCTGGATAAATGTGGAAAGAGCTGGAAGGAGCTTCACCCTCTGGGGAGCAGAACCATCCCAACCAGAGGAACATTCTCATTTTTTAGGAGCATAACAGCAGGAACAGGCATATTCCAAAGTCTCACTGGGTGCAGGCAGGGCTAGAGCGAGGTCATTCCTCCAGGCTTTGGAGGAACTCATCCCTCCAGGGGGATCTTTCCAGCGAAACTCCTGAGCCGATTGCTCTTCCAATGCTTTCCTGACAGGATGTCGATCTCTCCTCAGGTGTTGGGACTTGAGTGCTGGCAATTTAAAGTGGATTATTCAGGTGCCCATCCTGGCAGCTATCGTGGTGAGTATGGCATGAGTGAGGGGCTGGGGGGCCTTTGGGTCCTTGGGAAGAGCTGATCCAGGATTTCCTGCTCTAATCGCCCTGTTATCAAAAACCCTGCCTGATAATAATCCCTTCATATCCACTTTGAGGGGTTTATGTTTGTCCTGCCTGGAATTTTGGCAGAAGGGTTTGTGAGTGACTTCAAGGAGACAAAAATCCCACATTTTTAGGGCTGAGACCCTAAAATCATTAATGAAACCAACACTCAAGGCAACATTTCCAACCCAGATGATCCTGGAAACTCTCAGGGGTCATGACATGCCCCTGTCAGGCATGTCCAGTGGGAAGAGATGGAATCTGGGGTCTGTAGCTGGAGCAGAGCTTTTCCCAGGCATGTTTCAGGGTCATCCCATCCTTTCTGAACTGATAAAAGCTTGGGAAGCCTGAGGTGGGAAGGGAAGTGAAACCATCCCAGCTTTGGTTGGATCTTTAATTGCTGAGAGTGGATTATTCCAACCCCCACCCAGGAGCCAGAAAGGATCCATTGTCCAGACACAGGAGGAGCTCTCCAAAGCTGGAGAGGGCATGAGAAGATTTAATTGTCTGCACCAGGCGAATCCAATTATGCCCTAATTAATGGATTCATTAATTACCCTCTTCCCTGCTCTCTTTGTTTGGGGTTCCCCATTGCTCAGTCTCCTGGTGGAATCCGTGGAAAAGAGCTCGTGCACTCCCCCAAATCCCATCTCCCCTTTCCACTCATCCATGAGTGGAGCCGGTAGGAATCTCTCCACAGCCCAGAGGGTTTGGAATCAGGCTCTTCCTCCTGCCTCACCAACCAGGAGGCCTTGGAAGATGCTCAGTGTGGGTGAGAAGAACACCAGACACACAAAGGGCAGGAAATTTTCCGAGGTGGATGCGCTCAGCTGTGCCGTTAGGTGAGATTTTTGGGGTTTGAGGTGGGGAGGGGCTGGATTTCATCCTTCTTGGTGGATATTCTCCACCTGGCTCCAGCAATTCCTTGGAAGAGACGCATCACCAAGACCACATCTTTGGAAACTGGAGCAGCAGAGGCTGGAGAAGAAAGTCCAGATGCCCCAATTAAATGAATTCCAGCAACCCCATCGCATTTCATTTAAAGGCCAATTAGCAGAGGAGAAAGAGCCCAATTGAGGCTCATCCTTGGAAAAATGAGGTTTCTCCAGGAGGCTGTGCCTGTGCCCTGGCAATTTGCAGATGCAGCTGTTTATTATGCAAAAATATTCCGTGGGTTGTGTCTGTTTAATTTCTGTGGGTTCGTATTGTTCACTTGGCTGCTCCTGCCGTTCCCACGTTGCTGGACTAAGTCCTGCATTTTCTGGATGGGATTTTGGAGGCCGAGGGGTTTAAAATCTCTCCACTTTCTGCTAATTTGGATGTGACTCCTTTGTCTGGATTTCTTTCCAAATGTAGCACATTTGGAGAAATCAGAGGAGCTGGGTGTGTTAAGGTTGGGAATCTTTAATTTTGCCGACAAATGCAGAACAAGAACCCACTTTGGAGCCTTTAGAGCTGGAAAAGCTCCTACAGAGACACGAATCCTGCTCGGTTTTTCCCTTCCACAGCGTTTCCAAGGAATTAAATGCCCCCAGGCTCTGTGCTACCCTGCCTGTCGGTCTGTCCCTTCCTCCCTTACAATTCCTGTGCCAGTCAGGAGATTTCAGCCAAGTGGAACTCAGGGAATGGGGTGGCAGGGATGTGAAATTCCCACAAACCTCACAAAAACAGGGAAAAGGATACGAGAGAGAATTTTCACTCATATCCCAGTGACGGAAAGGGCACGGCACAACCTTCCCTGTTGTTTTATTTTTTTATGGAGAACAGTTCCAAATGAGCTTGCACCTCCTTATAGAGGAGGAATCCAACCACAGGAGCCAAAGCCATGGCAAGCCAAGCCCTGCTGGTTCAGCAGCTCAGGGAATTCCTGGTTTTACCGGGGAGGAAAATTGACCATGGGAACGACTCTCCAATGGTTGTGGTGGGATCCCTGTCATGGAAATGCTGGAACATGGATCCGCTCTGGCTCCCACCAGAAATCCACGAATCCAAGGAGGTCTCCTGGACTGTCCAGCTTGAGGTTCACAGTGGTCCCTCCCTGAAACTCCGAGCCTGTGTGTGGTGTGGTGTTTGGGGTTGGTGTGGCAATTAAAGGATGATTTAATGTAAAATCAGTCTCAGGGCAGCGTGAGACCTTTAGTTTGTTACATTCGGCGCCACGGCACCAGAAAAACCCTCTGAATTCTGGTTACAGAGTCTTTTATAAATTTCTTATCCAATCAGATACTTCCAGGCTCTCTGGCATCTTCGTAAGCCAATCATTAATTGCTATGTTTGCTACGTTTGTACTGCGATGATTCTCTTTATCCAACCATATAATTCTACTGGAACCAATTTCTGCACCTTCTACTTTTAACAGCTCTGTAACAAATCCTATTACCAAACTTTAATATTTTCTACCATCTTGCTTAACTTATTTATTTGTTTGTATGAGCCGTATTTCTACTGGCTTGAAACTTATTTCTGTTTAAACTGCAAATGCCAGTTTTACTTTTGCTGCTCCAAATCCCCGAGCCTTCTGCAAGGCTTTGGACCAGACGTTGTGTCCATCTCTATCTCCGAGCCTGAATGCCCCAGGCCTTGGGAGTTCTCTGGGCCCGCATTTCCTGCTGAAGGCTCCAGAGGAATCCATAGGGATTATCCAACAGCATGGATCAGCTCAGTGCAGTTACGGGATGGTTCTGCCTGTACCCTCTCCTTAATCCCATGGATGGGTTGGGCTGGGCCAGCAGCTGGTGGAATCCAGGGATTCCTGAAGAGCTCTGTAAAGCTGGGAATCTCCCCAGCGTCATCCCATCTTTCCTCTCCACGAGGGGTTGCTGTTAAATCTTCCTCAGGGTGTTCCCGTAGGACAAGGTTGGAAATCATGGAGTCGTGGAGGTCAGAAATGTTCTCCCAGAACAGTCCCAGTCCAACCATTGCCCCAGCACCACGGTGGTCACCTCTAACCCTTCAGGTGTCCCCAAGTGCCACGTCCACACTTCCCGGGATTCCCCAACTTCCTGGGATGGGGCTTCCACCACTTCCCAGGACAGGAATTCCACTTCTTCCTGGGGCAGCCTGTTCCAAGGTGCTGAGGCACCACTGGAATTTTATCTTCAGCAGTTGGCCATGAGCTGGGCCCACAGATGTGTCTCCCTGAAAGGCAGCAGAGGAGATTCCCTGACTGTCCTTGTCTGCCCCATCCTAAACACTTCCCGGAGGAAGCTTGGCAGTAGAAAAATGGGAGAAATCCCACAGTTTGATTGTCCTCCTGCATTCTTGGGCTGTCGTCTCCAGTTAGATCTGCTCTGTGTCTTCTCTGCGGAGAATTTGGCTTGTTCCTCTTTCCTTTTGCACATGGAAATGTGGGAAGATATCCTATGAGTGCTCCTGGTATCCCGAGGGGATCTTAATCCCAGCTGGGCTGTGAGAGGCAAATAAAACCTCATTTTGGCCTTCTCCAGGTGCCTGCTGGGCTGGCTGGCTCAGGTGTTTCCGTGGGAGATGTCCACGCCTTGTCAGCCATCCCATATTCTCCCTGAAGGTTAAAATCCCTGGGATCATTCCTGGGATGCTCATCCCTTTCACAGGAGGAGCTTCCTCCCCCAGTCCCAGCCCCTGCCTCACCTGGGGGGCAGCATCAACTGAGCAACTCCGTCATTTTCGCCAGTTTTTAACAGTTCTCGTTTCTTTGTTGTTTGTTCTCTTTCCCTTGCAGGTAAATTTTATTCTCTTTATCAATATTATCAGAGTCCTCGCCACCAAGCTCCGAGAGACGAATGCAGGGAGGTGTGACTCGAGACAACAGTACAGGTGGGTGTCACCTGCCCTGTCCCCTTCCTGGGGTGGGACAAAGTCCTTGGTTCACCCCCTTGGCCGTGGAGAAAGCCCGGGGTGACACTGGTGCCACCTGAAATAGCTTGGGAAGTTTGTTGTCCTCCAAGTGTGGCAGTGCAGAATGAACCAGAGCGATTCAAAACTCTCCTAAGCCTTCCAAATCCAACCTGCTGGAGGTTGGGGAGGAATTCCAGCTCTCCAGACAGGTTTTGAACCAAAAGTGCAGAAACAAAACCTTGTTTGTGCTGTTGAAGGCCGCGACACTTGCATCAGTTTATTTGCTTATTTTTATTCACCTCCTGTGCTTTGTTGAGCTCGGCCTATTTGCTAAACCTGCCCTTGAGCGGGTGTTTCAGTGCCTTGGCTGAAGTGAAAAGAAAGTTCCAATTCCGTTTCATTTTTTGTTTGGTTTTCCTTTGTTCTGCTAGCCCGTCTCTCTTGACAATTCAGGTTATTTGTAGCATGGTCAAAAAACTGGATGGAAAACCGGGATTGCTGGGACACCACGGTTGCCTGAGAGCTCCCAAGGCTTCTCAGGATCTCCTGGACTGCCCAACAGGACACTTAGGAGGGGGGGAGGGCGGAATTATTTGGGATGCAAACCATGAGCTCATTGCTCCCACCTCCCTCTCCAAACACACACTCGAGGCAGGAGGGAGATTTGGCAGGAAAACACCTCCCAGTTTTCCTCGCTGCCCTGTCAAGCCTCTGATTTATCCATTTATTTACTTCTCCCCGGGCTGAAGCTTTGCCATTAATTATGGTTTGGATGGGGTCTGCTCCTTTTAAAGTGTTAAATTCCCCTGGTGGTTTGCAGGCGCTGGACAGGGGCGGTGCCGGGGCTTTCTGGGAGCGATTCCTGCCCTTCCCGATCCCTGCTGCGCTCAGGGACTTGCTGGAACTCTTGGCACAAGGCTTAATGCCTCAATTAATGTCACTTCCGGGCAAAGCTGATTCCCTCCGGAGCCAGCCCAGCCAAATACTCCAGGTTGTGGTGCCTCCTTGGAGTCCCCAGCACTGATCCTGTGCTGAGGTGGAGCTGCTTCCTGAAAAAAAGGAGCTTTTCCAAGGGATGCTGCACCCCCGAGGAGTGTTCACCTCTACTCTGTCCTCTCCCCCTGGATATCTGGAGTAATTCCACTCCTGATTCACTTCCCTCTCCTCCAGATCTGCTCATTGCACAGGAGCCACTGATCCAGGGTGGCTCTGGAAAAAAATCTGAAAATATACATTTTAAATACATTTTTGTCTTGATTTGAACTCCAGGTTCCTGCTCAGGAAGGCAGGAGCCTCCCTTGGAATGGAGAATGCAAACCCCCTCCCTCCCAATTATTATCATTTTGAAATTCAGGGGCTCTCAGGCAGAGATATGGGGATGGCAATAACAGTTCTTAGGAAAATTCAGGTGGAAATGCAGGGATACAAAACCCCAGTGNGCCAAAGGCTGCTGGCTGTGCCAAAGGCCAGCTTGGATCCAGCTAGGAATGCTGGGCTCCTGGGCTGGCTGCAGCAGCTGCCAGGGGGATGCTGGAATGTTCTCAGGCCTGCAGGGAGACTGAGTGTCCCCTGAGCAGGAGATCTGTGCCTGGAGGGAGGCTGGGTCCTGGCAGGGATAAAGAAACGGCCCCAGCTGGTTTTGAACAGCTGGGCCATGGACAGAGGGTGACCCCACCCCAGCCCTGCCCCATTCCAACAGATGACAATTTTTTAAAGTAAAAAAAAATCTATGGTAGATGTAGATGCAGATGTAGATGTAGATGTAGATGTAGATGTAGATGTAGATGTAGATTTTCCCACCTTGCCTCATCTGAGTGGTTGAGGTTGGAAAAGACCTCTGGAAGTCAATTCTCCAACCTCCTGCCCAGGCAGTGTCAGCCACCGTGGGTCGTGCAGGATCACGTGAAGATGGAGAGCCATCCTTTAGGGATGAGGGGATTTGGTGGCTGAGGGCTGGAATTGCAGCACAAACTCCTTGCATTCCTTTCCACCTTCCAACCATGATCCCGACCCAAACCTGAGGCTGGAAGAGGCATCTCAGTGTTATCAATTCCATCAGCACACAAGGATGTGTCAAAGGCTGGACTGGCACACGCCGGAGCGCGAAGCAACAGCTTGGAATTCCAGCTGGAATTCTCCAGCACCTCTGTAAACATCCCACATCCAAGGGAACAAGGGGACAGCCACAAGCAGCTCGTGCCCGGTGACAAACCTGGCTGGATTGGTGATTTAGCCACGCACTAATTCCTGCTGTATCCCCCTTTATTTTTTCCCTGCAGGAAGCTGCTGAAATCTACCCTCGTCCTTATGCCTCTGTTCGGCGTTCACTATATTGTTTTCATGGCTATGCCATACACAGACGTGTCAGGGATTCTTTGGCAAGTTCAAATGCACTATGAAATGCTGTTCAACTCTTTCCAGGTACTGGAACCACGGGAAACCATGGGAATTTCAATGGGGATGATGCCTTAGGTTTTAGGTTTTATATTTTCCCATTCTGGGCTGTTTCAGTGGGTGGCTCTGGGGTTCCCATTCAGAGTTGCTGAGCTCCCTTCACACAGCAGGGACACAAAACAATTCCTTCTCCAGCTCGGCCCCAAGGACAGCCCATCCAAATTTCAGGCCCCAGAGCAAAACCAGCGGGGAAGGGAAGAGACAAAAGCCAGGAGGATGGAGCTTCCTGAGCTGGAGCTGGAATGGGACAATTCCCTGCAATGTGCAAATGGAGCAGAACTTGTCCCAGTGTGGGACCTGGTGGCCATTCTGGGCGTCCATTCTGTGCCCATGTTGGGGCTCAGCCTGGCTGTGGGCACTGCCCAGGGTGTGTGCAGGGAGGCCTTTGGATAAATCCCTGCTTTTCCTTTGGCTCTGGCTGCTCCCTGCTCCAGGGCAGCCCCCAGGGGGAGGAGGGAAATGTGGGTGCCAGGCCGGCTTTGGAAGCAGGGCTGGGTTTACCGTGCACCAGAATCCGTGAGGGGATTTGAAAATATTTGGGCCTTGAATCTGTTTTATGTTTACAAAACACAACAAGAAGAAAAGGGGCAGCGTGTCCAGCAAAAAAAGCTTTTCCCAATGCACCCCAGGATCCCATTGGCCTCTTCTCCCCCAGGACACTCTCCTGGCTCAGGGATACCTTCTTGTCTGCCAGGAGCTCCATCCACAGGGAATTTTCTCACCTGCCCCACTCAACAATCCCACATTTTCTCCAATTCCCACACATTTTCCACCGCAGGTTTTGACTGTCCCCAGTCTCAGAGAAGCCTGGGAGTGCTGGGCAGAAAAGAGACCCAAATTTCCCTAAATTTCCCATTAATTTGTTGTTTCTTCCTCCTTCCAGGGATTTTTTGTTGCCATCATATACTGTTTTTGCAATGGAGAGGTGAGTCATGAACATTTAATTCCCTCCCTTCTTGGGTTAATTCCACACCCAGGTGGGTGCACATCAGCTCATCCTCATTTTCCTGCAGCAGACAACCTTATTTTGCAGCCCAAGGTCTCTCAGTCCACATAAAAAATTCAAATCCTCATTTTTTTCCCGGTGGAAAACCCCCAGGTCAATATGGCACCAATAAATGAGCCACTGGAAGCAGCTAATGGAGAAAAAACCTGGAATTTTTCATTTCCTAGCAGAAGTGCTCCTTAGTGCTGCTTCATTTCAAATTAGGAAGAAAAATGGATTGATAGTGTCACTGATTAAGAAAAAAAAAAAAATCTGGATTTTTCCAGGATCTTTTGACTTTTTTATCCTTTTCCAGAATAATATACTTTAATTTCCTCGTTTCCATCAATTCCCTCTATTGCTGCTAATTAAGAAAGTGGATGGCCAGCCCCTGCAGCCCAGGGAAGAAGTTCTGTGGACTGGCATAAAATGAAATTTATGGGTTTTAAGGGGGATTTATAATCCAAATTTATGGATTTTAAGGGGAACTTATAACCCAAATTTATGGATTTTAAGGGGAAATAAAACTACAAGATCACTGTTTATGTTCTGCAGATAAAACAAGGATAAAATCCAAGGGGAATTGATCTTGTCCTAACTATAGCAACCCACTTTGGACTCAGTCTAAAATTCCCATTCTAGGGAAGTTTCTCAGGATTCAGGTACCCCTCAAGGCGGTTTTCCCACTCACACTTGATTTTCATGGGACAAGGAGACAATTCCCCCCTGGAAGTGCTGCTCTCCATCCCTTAACCCTCGGGCAGAGCCACCCCACCTTTCCAGCCAGACGTTTTCAGCCATTCGAGTGTGTCCAACATTTCCCTTGGAAAGGGCAGATTTAATGTGAATTTATTGCTCTTTCCCAATTCCACGGAATCACAGAATCTCCTGAGTTGGAAGGGACCCATAAAGACCACGAAATTCCAAGCCCCCACAGAGTTTCCTTCCCATTCTCCCTACGGATACATCATTTCTCCAGCGTTTTTCTCCTCCTCCTCATGGGTTTTTTTGTTTTTTCCCCCCTCAGGTCCAAGCAGAAATAAAGAAGTCATGGAGCAGGTGGACTTTAGCACTTGACTTCAAAAGGAAAGCCCGGAGTGGGAGCACAACCTACAGTTATGGACCAATGGTGTCCCACACCAGCATCACCAATGTAGCCACGAGAGGGGCCCTGGCCCTCCACCTCAACACCAGACTCATTCCAGGGACCCTCAACGGCCACCGGAATTTGCCAGGTTATGTGAAAAATGGCTCCATCTCAGAGAATTCCATGCCTTCCTCCGGCCCCGAGCAGTACAACAAAGATGAGGAATACCTGAACGGCTCCGGGCTCTACGACGGAGACAGACCCACGGTCCTGGTGGAAGAGGAGAGAGAGACGGTGATGTGAGGACGGGAGGAGGAAAAAAAAAAACAAAACAAGGAAAAATATCAGCCAAAGGACGAAAAAGGTTCCTGGAGAGCATTTAGTGGGAAAAAGACCATCGGGCCACGTGGTGGATTCCAAGTTTCCACGCAGTTTCTCTGCTCTGTGGAATGAGTGGAATGAGAGATTAAGTTATTTGGGGGAAAAAAAAAAAAGAAAAAAAAAAAGAAAAAAAAAAAAAACGGGGGGCCCCCAAGGGGGCCCCGGGGGGCTCCCATCNATGCCAGTTTGACAATTGCAGGTAATGTGACTCTGAGTGAATTCTAGCTTTTTAGCCAAATTATTTGGGGGAAAAAAAAAAAAAAAAAAAAAAAAAAAAAAAAAAAAATCGAGCGGCCGCCAAGGTGGCCAGCGGGTGATCCCATCCATGAATTCTGTGATCCACGTTTTCCTGGTGATAGCAGAGGCAGAGCTCTCCAGACCTGCTGGACACCGGAGATCCTGGGAGGGCTGCAAAGCCCCACGTGGTGCTTGGGTCCCTTGGGGAGCGCGGGCGGCCGAGGAGTGTCCTGGGAATGTCCCCCAGGAAAGCCGGAGGTGTGAGGGGAGGGTGCGGCGCCATCGTCCTGGGAGGGGATGAGCCACCCTGGGGGTGAGTGGTGTGAGTTGGGTTTGTTCTCTCCCTGTGGATCTGCCTGGTGACACACACAGGGCCGGGAAAGGCCCCGGGATCCGTCGGTCTGGGGTCACGTTGGGTGTGACCGGCCCCGTGCTCTTCTTCCCTTGGGAATTCTCACTCCTTGGCAAAGTGCTCCTGTGGAGTGGGGAGGGTCAACAGCTCGTGGATTCAGGGATTGTGCTCTCCTTCCCCTGAGTCCTGGGAGCAAGGCAGGAGCTGGGGCAGTTTTAGGGTTGGATGGAGTTATGGGAACGTGCGGCATTCCTGTTCTTCCAGAGGCGGTGGCGCAGAGGGAACCACCCAGGGCGTGGAATTTGCTCATCCCAGAGGGATGATGTTTGTGGCCAAAGTCAGCTCCCAGGGGGGATAACTCAGCCCTCCCTTTCTGTGGGTGCTCCTGGAGAGCAGCTTCAGTCCCTTCTTAAAGCTCGGCATTGTTCCTCACTCTGCCCCATTCCACAGGGTCATGGAATTCTGGAATGGTTTGGGTTGCGTTGGAAGGGACCTCAAAGGTCACCTCATTCCAGCCCCTGCCATGGGCATGGACACCTCCCATTGCCCCAGGCTGCTCCAGGCCCTGTCCAGTCTGGCCTTGGACACTTCCAGGGATGGAGTATCCACAGTTATCCGTGGACAATTAATCCAAACCCTAATGAGGAGAAAGACTCCACCAGCAGCAACCTGGTGCTCTTCTGAGGGCTAATTAAGGATTCATTACCCCAGACTCTGAGGGAAGTCGGGAAGATCAGGTGGGATCCTGGCTTTGTGTCCCACATCTTTATCAACCTCTCCGATCAGGGCCTGACCAAAGCCCAGTGGAAAAAAAAAAAATCTCCTCCCGTTGAGGTGTCCGAGGTTTGGGATCAGACCTGGTGGGGGATGTGGTGGCTCTGTCTGAGGGTCTGACAGGAGCTGGAGCTCCTCTCCGCCTGTTGCAGGTCACAGAATCCCAGAATCCCTGAGGCTGGAAAAGCCCCCCAGGGTCATTGAGTCCAAGCTGTGCCCGATCGCCACCAGAGCCCCAAGTGCCACATCCAGGAATTCCTTGGGCACCTCCAGGGATGGGCACTCCAAGCCTCCCTGGACAGCCACTTCCACTGCCTGACCCCCCTTTCCATGGGGAAATTCCTGCTGCTGTCCACCCTGAGCCTCCCCTGGCCCAGCCTGAGGCCGTTCCCTCTTGTCCTGAGCAGAAATCTTTGACAGCCAATATTTATTTGTGATGTTCTTTTCTGGTTTCGCCTCACCAAAAGAAGTCAAACCTCATCAAAATATCAAAATATCAACTTCTCAACAATTAATCCATTTTCCTGCTCTCCTCTTCAGCCCCTCCTGGTTTTCTGGCTCAAAGACATTTCTGAGTTATCATTTCGCTGCTGGAACAAAGCAAAAATACCAAAAAACCCCAACCAGTGACTCACTCTTTGCTTGTGTTTATTGCTCAAGATTGAGAACATTTGACAATCCCCCAGAAATTCAGGGAATCAGCAAAAGCCATAAATTTATTTATAAACAAACATAAACCCCCCCCTCCTAAAATGCAGCTCTCGCTGAATTGAATTCAACACTGGAATATTTAGAATTTAAATAAATCAAGCCTGCTGTTAAATGTAGATAAAAATTACAGGCACTATGGTTGTGCAGGGGGAAGAAATATATTTTTTTTTAAATGCTTTGAATTGCAAATCCTAAATAGATTTTTCTTTCCTGGATGTTTCTGTGCATGAGCAACATCCATGCAAAAATTGGGATAATACTGGCACCAAAAGAGAGGGAAAACCCCCACTAGGACCCAGCGGGATCCGTTTGTCACAGCATGCTCCCGTCATTCCTGGGCTGATCCCAAACTCTTGATGGAGTGTACGGACCAGGGTCTGTTATCTGGAGATCCAGGGTCATCCCTCCTGGATTTTAGTGAGGAAGAATCAGAGCTGGGATGTCTGGAAAGAGAGAAACCCCAATTTCGGGTTAGGATTTGCCCTGGAAGGACAAACGGGATGATCCTGTTGGAGCTTCGCCAGAGCCTTTGGATTCGGGGCAGGCTCCTTTTCCCTTCCTCCACCACCAGGAGCTGAGGACAATTCCCAAGGAGTTTGTCCCCATCCAAAGGTCTGAGTCCAGCTGGGAGGAGAGTTCCTCTCCCGCGGGATTTTCCTGTGGAAACAGCCCCAAGGGCCACAGGAGACAGAAACCTTGGAGGGGAGGATCCATTGGTTCCGGATTCATCCACAATTTGTGCTCTCCACAAATCCTGCAGGAATGACAGAGCTTGTGCCCATCCTGGATCAGATCCAGCATGGGATCGTGGAGTGGAGAGAGCAGATTGGAGCTGGGGTGTAGCAAACATACCATGGAATGGTTATCATGGAATGGTTGTCATGGGATTGTTATTGTGGGATTGTTATCATGGGATCGTTATCATGGAATCGTTCTCATGGAATTGTCATGGAATGGTTAGCATGGAATCATCCCAGCATGAATTGGGTTGGAAAGGACCTTAAAGTCCATCCCATTCCATGGGCAGGGACACCTTTCACTATCCCAGGTTGCTCCAAGCCTTGTCCACCTTGGAAAACATGGGAGGAAACTTTCCCAAGTTCACTCCAAGGAGGAGGCAAAGATCCAGAAGAGCTGTTCCCTGATTTTTCCTGGTTTTCCCTCCTCCTTTGTGTCAGATCCGTGCCAGTTTTCCTCTCATCCCGGAGAACATCTGGCAATACTCCGGAGTTCTATGGAGCCTCTCACTTCTCCAAGCCAGGCTGAGCGTTGCAGTATCCCAGCTGACTGGCTCACTTGGAATGTCCCTGGAATCCTTTGGATCGGTGTCCTCTTCTCCAGAGCCACATGTGGGGCTTGGACAGGGAATCTCATCCCTGGCAGGTTCCTCTGTTGTTCCTCTTCTATTCCCATCCACGGCAGCAATTCCTCATGATTCCTTGCTCCAGGATCCCGCTCTTTTCTGGGATTTAACAACTATTTAATCTCCCTCTCATTTCTTTGGGATGGCTTCTGGCAGCAGTTTGGCCATTCCTGCTTCTCCTGGATAAGTGCAATTGTTTTTCTGCCTCCTGCATTCTCCTTGGTCCGGGTTCAGATGAGATCATGTCTTGTCCTACCCCTCATCATTCCTCAGCTCGGCTCCTCATCTTGTTCCGGAGCCAGAAGAGTCCACAAAGATCTCCCAAAATCGAATTTTTCAGCCAGGGATTGGCTTTGTTTATCTGTTTATGGGCAATCAGCTGGAGGTCAGGGAACATCCACAACTCTGGGAAGGATTTTCCACTTTTTAAACCGTGAAAATCCACAGAGAGGGAAGATCTCCAAGGTTTTATTCCTCTTGGTTGTCTTGACAAACTCAGTGGCTGAAAGGGGTTTTAATTTCAGGTCCTGATGTTCCAAAAAGTTGAGAAACCTCATTTATAGCCTGGGTTCTTTTTCCCACACATCCTCCTTGGTGTTTCCATGCCCTCCTTGGGGATTCCAGATCTTCCTTGGTGTTTCCATGTCCTCCTCAGAGTTTCCATGTCCTTCTTGATATTTCCAGGTCCTCCTTGGTGTTTCCAGGTCCTCTTTTCCCATTTAAAGCTCAGAGACATCAAACAAGCTTTGCTGAGGCCCAAATCCTTTGGATGTGCTTCAGTCAGTGATTAACTCCAAACTAATTTGCTGTCAAGGCTTTTAATGGACCTTGATAAATCTCCCAATCCTGGTTTTCCTCCCCTCGGTGCTGACAGGAATCAGCACTGGCTGTTCTTTGCTCTGTAGGAGGTTTGGGACAGTTTGGAACTGGGATTTTCTCCTGGGAGCTTTTTCCCACACTCCAATTCTTTTCTCCAAACTGTCCCTCCAAAACAATCCCAAAAACTTATTTAAATAACTTAATCTGGCATTTAATTTCCCCTTTTAACTGGGTGCAAGTTTGGCTGGAGGGAAAGGTTTATGGCTCAAAGCCAATCTCAACTGGCAGTTCCCAAACCAATCCAGAACTTTGGGATGGGAATGTGATTTCCTTGGATCACCTGGGTCTCCTTGTACTCATCACCCTGGGGCAGAGTTTAGGTGTCTCGAGGTGGGAGATGACTCCCAAAGAGTCCTAAATCTTGATGGATTCATGGGAAAAGGACACAGAGAGCAGGGAAAACACTCATTGTGTTTGTGCCCCGCTCCAGGAGGATTTCGAACAATAAAACAGAAATCTGAAGCTATTTTTGTTTATCTTCTGGGGTCCTGCTGAGAGCTCTGCTGGGCTCTGGACAGTGTCTGGAATTCTGGCTTCTCCCAGTTCTCTGTGCTGGATAAAACCTCTCCAATGTGTGGGCAGGGATGTTCTCAGCTGGGCTCCAGGGCAGGGCAGCTCCGAGGTGGATTTGATATTCCTTGGCACAAGGCAGGAGCTGCTCTGCTGAAGGGAATTGGGGCAACTCAGAGCAGCGAGAAGGCAAAACAGCTCTGGAGCTGTAAAGTTCATGGCTCGTCCAATTTGCAGAACAGATTCCAAATCCAGCTTCCAACTGCAGCTCCAGAAAAGCTCTGCTGAGATTTAAATACCAGGCTCGGTTCTGGGATTAAATCCAAGGACACCCAATGATCAGATGGACATAAATCAATCCCATTTATCTGCTCCTTTCCTTTCCTTTCCTTTCCTTTCCTTTCCTTTCCTTTCCTTTCCTTTCCTTTCCTTTCCTTTCCTTTCCTTTCCTTTCCTTTCCTTTCCTTTCCTTTCCTTTCCATCCTCGCATTTCAACTCAGACTCTCCAAGTTTTCCCAGTGTTTCCCAGGTTTCCAGTAGCTCACAAAGTCCCCAATAATATCAACATTTTGCCAGGATTTGGGAGTCAAGAGGAGGAAAGAAGATCCTGGGGGAGCATTAAAAGAAACTTTAACTCAGGTTCCTCTGACACCTTTCCCACAGAGCAGGGAAGGGTTTCCAGCCCAGCTTTTCACCCTCCAAGTGAGCTTTGGTTTTCCTCAAGGATCTGGACTCAGAGTTCCCAGGAATCTTTCCACCATGTCCAGAGGTTTGGGATTGGAGTTGATACAACATTAAATATTCTTGTTTCATTTGAGCTTCACCTTCTCGTCTGCTCCTGCGCTTTCTGCACCCAGCTGTGGTCGGTGCTTTCTGGTTGGAGTCGAGGATCCCATTGGGATTTTCCAATCCCAGCAATTCCTTGATTCTCTGATAGTTCTCCTTTGGGAGCACTTGTCCCTTGAGCCGCCTTTGCACCCGTGGCACATCCCAAATTCTGCCCCCACAGAGGCATTTCCAGGCATTTGCCAGGGCTGGAAATCAGCTGAGGCATGGATGGAAAAGTTCTGGAAAACTCACCCAGTTAATCAGGAGTAATTAATGAGGAATTCCAATTAACCTGACTTCTTTCCATGCAGACAGCCTGGCCAGGATCTGACAGGGTAAATTAGTGCTAATTAGGATTTCTCCTAATTGGAGGAATATTAAGAGAGCAAAAGGGGGAAGGTGGGATGTGACAAAGTCAGTACAGCTTCTTTTTCATCCTCACAGCCACTTTTCCTTCTTTTTTTCACTGGAAAAAGAGGTGAATTAGAACAAACTCAGCCTGAGAACACGGAATTCCGACCCATTTTTCCTGGGTCCCACAGAGTAACTCCTCCCTTCGACTGGAGCAATGGTTTTCCTGGCACTTAATTAGGGAATTCAATGGAATTTAATTATTTCCTCAGACTGAGGATTAATGATCCTGGGCTAATGATGGGGTGTGCAAATCCAGAGGTGCTGGCACAATTTGGGATCAAATCCTGATCCCAGGAAAATCAACACCGAGGCGTCTGTTGATTTCCATGGAGTGGGTTTCCCCCATAAACTCTGAAGAGGAAAAAGGGAATGATTCAAATAAATTCCCTGCTCCCAAAACCTCAACTGGCACTGGGAGTTCAGGCTGTTATCCTTTAGATCCAGAATCCAGCAGGATCCCTGACATCCAGAGGCAGGAGAAGGTCTGAGGGGCAGCTTCCTCTCCAAAAATTCTTCATTTTCTCTTGGGATTGGCTTCCCCATGTGCAGATTTAGGATGTGGGAGACACTGGGCTGGAAATAGCTGGAATTCAAATGGTTGGGATGGAGGGATCAGCGTGTGCCTGGCTTCCAAAATACCCAGGGCTGCATCCTCTGAAACAGGGATACAAAATCCCCTGGAAAGGCGGCTTAGGCCTGGCTTAACTGAAGGGTGGCCCAAGCAGGCAGGCTCAGGTGCCTGAAGAGGAGACAAAACCATGAAAAGCAGCACAGATTTAAAGCAGAGCTTTATGAGATGTGAGCCAGCCTAAATATGGACCTGAGCCCTTCTTGCCAGGCCAGCCTTTGACCTCATTCTCTATCCAAACGAATCCTTCTTCCCTGAGAGCTGCAGGGAAGGAGGAATCAGAGAATCCCGGGGTGGTTTAGGTTGGAAAGGAGCTTTAAATCCATCCAGTTCCAGTTCCATGGACTGGGAACCTTCCGCTGTCCCAGGTTCTCCAAGCCCTGTCCAACGTGGCCTTGGAGAAGAAGCCATTTGCTGCTGGAGGTGGGATTTTTGGAAGGCCACGTTGGATGAGGTGGAGCTGGTGGGACAGGAGTGTTGGTGGTGGGAGCAGAGGAAGGACAGGCCCAGCCCAGCACCAAACCCATCCCACATTCCCAATCCTTGGCCGGTCCCTTCCCACCGGCATCCACGAGGGGACAAACCTGCTGCTAAACCCCTTTGCTCCATCTCAGCAGCTTCTGGTGGGCACCACAAATCGTGGGGCTGGCCTTTGGGAAAAGGGATTTTTCCAGGATACTGGCTCATTTTTCCACGAGGAGCAGGAGGGAGAGCAGCAGGGGGGTGGTTTTCCCTCTGCAACACCGGAGTGGGTTTCAAGACCTTGTTCCCGTCGAGAAGAGGGACAAAGCCCAAAAAAGCTGCAGGGTAAAGGTGTGATTGCAGGGGCATTGCCGTGTGTGTGTCTCCAGGCAGGAATTGGGTTTACATTCCTCCACTTCTGCTTTCTGCATGGACCAAAGCAACGAGCGGGAAAAGGCAAACCACAGATGTATGTAAAAGGGAATTCCAATAAAAAAGAAACCTTTGTTGATTCTCGTGGAATCTTTCTCCCGTGTCCTTTCCTGCCTCTTCAACTCAGAACCTCAAAAATCCTGTCGGGAATGCTTGGATGGATGTGGGTTAATTTGGTCCATGAGGGAGGAGCTCCATGGGATCTTCCAGTTTATTGAGGATACAGAAAAATGGGAGCGAGTTTCCCTGGAAACCCTTGAGGAAAATCTCATACTGGGAGCCTTCCAAACCTCCTTAGGCTTGTGATCTTTTAGGAGCACTGGGAACAATCCTGGTCAGCTCCCATAGGTGCTTCCAGGAGTTCTGGAGATGTAATTCCCCTGCTGACATCCTTTTCCATCCATTTTCCTTATGTCTGGTTTAACTCCTTCACTCAGAGGATCCCAGAATGGTTTGGACTGGGAGGGACCTTACGGATGATCCAGTGCCACCCATTTCAGGCTGTCCTTATCCTTTAGATCCAGAATCCAGCAGGATCCCTGACATCCAGAGGCAGGGGAAGGTCTGAGGGGCAGCTTCCTCTCAAAAAATTCTTCATTTTCTCTTGGGATTGGCTTCTCCGTGTGCAGATTAAGGATGCAGGAGACACTGGGCTGGAAATAGCTGGAATTCAAATGGTTGGGATGGAGGGATCAGCGTGTGCCTGGATTCCAAAATGCCCTCAGAAATAAGGAGACCTTCCACTATCCCAGGGTTCTCCAAGCCCTGTCCAGCCTGGATATAGAAGGGCCTCAGTCTCACTGAAATAAAAATTACCAATAAACTGGGCCTCGGGAATTTGTGGATTCTGGAGCCATTTCGTTCTGGAATGACAAAACCAGAAGGACAGGGCTGCAGGGGAGGGAATTCCAGGGAGGGTTTGATGTCAGGGTTTGATGGCACTGAGCAGCCAAAGCAGTGGGAATGCCATTCCATGAAGGATTCCCCAGTTTCACATTTGCAGAAGGAGCAGCTGCTGCTGGTGCCCTGTTCCAGCCGAGCTCCAGGGGATCCAGGAGGTGCCACTGATGCCTGGAAAAGGCTGCCCTGGAGCAGGGAGCAGCCAGAGCCAAAGGAAAAGCAGGGATTTATCCAAAGGCCTCCCTGCACACACCCTGGGCAGTGCCCACAGCCAGGCTGAGCCCCAACATGGGCACAGAATGGACGCCCAGAATGGCCACCAGGTCCCACACTGGGACAAGTTCTGCTCCATTTGCACATTGCAGGGAATTGTCCCATTCCAGCTCCAGCTCAGGAAGCTCCATCCTCCTGGCTTTTGTCTCTTCCCTTCCCCGCTGGTTTTGCTCTGGGGCCTGAAATTTGGATGGGCTGTGCTTGGGGCCGAGCTGGAGAAGGAATTGTTTTGTGTCCCTGCTGTGTGAAGGGAGCTCAGCAACTCTGAATGGGAACCCCAGAACCACCCACGGAAACAGAACCTGAATGGGAAAATATAAAAGCTAAAAGTTAAGGCATCCCCACCGATCCCAGAGGGTATCAGGGAGCTTGCTTCAAAAAATGAACAGGGCTGGAGGCCCCTGTGTTGTGGGAGGGACAAAAGGGACATTTGGCCAGTTCAGCTTTTCCCACAATTTTCTGTTTATTCCTCAATTTCTCCTGCGTTCTCCAGCTGGGATTTAGGGCCACGCTCAGGGAGATGCTGTGCAGCCTTTTATCCAGGGAAAGTTAAGGAAAACAATGTGGGAAAAGCTCAGTCTGAACATGAGGCGAAGAGAAGGCTCAGATTTACTGAACTGAGTCATCCGAGAAATTGTTTTCCCCATGGCTGGTTCATGGAAGTGGGTCTGGAGTGATCCATTAAGGCCTGGACTGGAAGAAGGGTTTAAAACTAAATAAGGGAAGATTCAGCCTGGATAAAGGATAATTTTAAGATAAAGGTGGGGAGGGTCTGGGATGGAATTCCCAGAGAATCTGTGGCAGCCCCTGGATCCCTGGCAGTGTCCAAGGCCAGGTTGGACATAAAACCATGGATAATTTTCCCCCTGAGAAACAGAGATTGCATTTTGTGGGCGGCTGAGCAAGCAGCAGCTCCAAATCTCTGCAGTTCTCTCTCGAAGAACAAAACCTTTGGAAAACATTTTCCACTTCTCCTGGCTCTGCGGAATGCCTCAAGGATTAACAAGTAATATCAGCTCTGCTGAAGCGCCTTCATCTGCTCCTGGAAAAGAAGGAACATCCAAGAAGCCCCTGGAAAAGAGGGAACATCCGAGGAGCCAAACTTTGAGCGAGAAAACGAAATTTAATCCGAACGAGGTCTGTTTGGAATCAACAGCCCTCGGAGAAGGGGAGCATGGAGAGGTGCCAAAAGGCTGACAACCAGCTGGATTCCATATGCAGCACTGCTCAGGCTTTCTGTAGGAATTCCGCAGGATGCAGGCGTGGGGAATGATTTCCCTGGAGCAGCAGGTGGATCACAAAGCACGTTCCGAGCTGGGAGGGACGGGGGGCTTCAGCCAGGGGTAAATTGAGGATGCCGTAGGGTGGGAGCCAACCAGGTCATTCCAGGAGTCCATCCAGAGTCTGTCCCTGAGTTCCAGCATCCAAACAGCTCGTGCAATATTCCTTGGATATAAATATCTCACTTTGCAGTGAAATACACTTTGTATCCAGGATTTATGTTGTATTTCGCTGCGAGGCAGAGAAATCACCGTGGTAAAGGAGGAACCTGGGATTCTGATTTTTGAAAGGCTCTGTTTAACCTGGAACTCCCTTTTTAAAGGCTGCTCATTCCCAGGGGATGCAGTTCCTGTGAGTTTGGGAAGGACGTGAGAGGGATGGAGAACCTTTCCTATGAGGAAAGGCCGGGAGAGTTGGGAATGTTCAGCCTGGAGAGGAGAAGATTGGGGTGGCCTCGTTGGGGCCTGACAGTGCCTGGAGCAGCCGCCAGAAAGATGGAGAGGGAAAAATTCCAAGGGATGGAGGGACAGGACACAGGGAATGGCCTCAAACTGCAAGGAAGCAGCTCTAGGTGGGATATTGGGAAGGAATCCTTCCCTGGGGAGAGGGGGAGGCCCTGGCACAGTTGCCCAGAGAAGCTGCAGCTGCCCCTGGAAGACCGGAAATTTCATTTGGATTTTGAAGGAAATCTGCCGTCTCTGGGAAAAAACCTGGGACCCCAGAAGCAGAATCCTGAGAGGAGAATTCTCCCAGAAAAGCTGCAGCAAATTCGGAGGATCCATCCAGGCTGGAAGAGCAGCGAGAGTTATTTGAGGAAGTGTCTGGCGAGGAAAGGCCGAAGGGAAAGAAGACACGAGACCAATCCCGAGGGATCCATCCCATCCAAAACAATTCCTGTTGTTTGTTATTGTGCACATTCCCTTTGCCAGCTCCTATCAGGACGCCGCCGGATCCCACGGAAAAATCAACTTTGGCGCATCCTGAATCATTTTCCTCAGCAAAAACAGCTGAGGGATGTGGGGAATGGAGCCTTGAGTTCCAGGCAAAAACAAAATCCGACGTTCACCGGCTGGAATGCTGCCAAAGGAATGCTGAAAATCCCTCTTTCCCTCCATGCCAGGGTTGATTCCAGCGATGTTTGGAGGTTTTGTCTTCTCTTGGATTGGGCTCTGCCCTGCCTTGTCCCTTCATCCTCCCTCCAACACCTTCCCTGATCCCGGTGTGGGATTGGGGTCAAGGCGCTTCCGTAAATCTCCAGGTGCATCCAAGATGTTGGAGAAGTGGGAATCCTGAGGAGGGTCCCAAAACACGAGAGGGCTTTGCTAGATGGAAAAAAAAAATAAATTCCAAAAATATATTTGTTCAGAAAAAAAGGACTTTGGATTTTTTCCAGTCAAAACTGGAATGTGCTTAAAATGCAGGATGATTCCAAATACAGGTTTGTTTCCAATGGTTTCACGGAGCACTATAGAAATCAGGAAAAAAAATTGTTTTTATTATTATTATTATTCCTTTAAGTTTGAAGTCAAGCTCTCCACGCCTCTAAATCACTGAGATTCTGGGAATGCCAGCTCCTGGATTTTAATCAGACTGGATGCTCTCGTTGTCCCCAAGCCCAATGCAATGGAGACGTGAGGGGACCCTGGGGGACAGTGACGTCACTGAGGCCAAATTTGGGGATTCAATTATCCCATTTCTCTTAAATCCCACAAATCCATATGAGGCTGTTTGGAGAATCTGATTATAGAGGCAAAACTGTTTTTTATTCTCTGCCCAGACAACTCTTTTACAACAGGTAATGAACGACCTTATTTTTGTGCTTTGATTGGATTAAAATCTGGCTCAAATCAGATTCCGAGGGCATCTCCCATCTCCAAACATCTCTGATTAGTTTATGCCGTCTGAAATGATTCATTTGCTCAGTAAAGTCCTTTTCCCTGGAAAATTCCGTATATTTAATCCATCTCCAGCTTTGTTAGCCCTGTGTGGGGCGGAAGAAGCTTTTTCATCCTCCAGATTTCAGGAGATTCCATGAAATCGCTCTCTGGAGAGAAGTGAGGAGGTTTTGTCCTCGTTCTCAGGGCTTTGGACACCCAAAAATTCCAGCCAGCTCCAAACACTTCCCTTTGTGCTTTTCCCGGTCCTTGCCATGTTTATATCCAGCTCAATCCACAGGGGAGATTTCCAAGAACCTGGAAGACATTAAAGGCCTAAATCCATCTAAAATCCTACAGAAATCACTGCTCTGAACTCCAGAATTTTCCCTGGAAAATGTTGCTGATGGCATTTTCCAAATTCTCCTTCTCCTCCTCACACCAACTTCCCGAGGTGTTTCTGGGAGCACCAACTGCTCTTGTTCCCACCTGGATCCCTTCAATAGGTGAATTAAACCCAATCCATGTTTATTTTGTTCTCTCTTCCCGGGCAGGAGATGAACCCTGGAAAATTCCCTCAAAGGGGCAGATGTTGAGGATCCTTCATTCCGTGAAAATCTGGGAGATTCCTGGTGCCACTGATGCCTTTGGAGGCTGCCCTGGAGCAGGGAGCAGCCAGAGCCAAAGGAAAAGCAGGGATTTATCCAAAGGCCTCCCTGCACACACCCTGGGCAGTGCCCACAGCCAGGCTGAGCCCCAACATGGGCACAGAATGGACGCCCAGAATGGCCACCAGGTCCCACACTGGGACAAGTTCTGCTCCATNGCTGCTCTGAACTCCGGAATTTTCCCTGGAAAATGTTCCTGATGGCATTTTCCAAATTCCCCTTCTCCTCCTCGCACCAGCTTCCTGAGGTGTTTCTGGGAGCACCAACTGCTCTTGTTCCCACCTGGATCCCTTCAATAGGTGAATTAAACCCAATCCATGTTTATTTTGATCTCTCTTCCCGGGCAGGAG
>VYXF01009615.1:130179-140598 GCA_013397295.1 Polioptila caerulea
TGGATTGATATCCTGGGATTCATATCCCCAGATTGTATCCATGGATTGGTATCCCTGGATTATATCCATGGACTGATATCTCTAGATTGTATCCATGGATTGTATCCATGGATTGATATCCATGGATTGATATCCTGGGATTGATATCCCCGGATTGAGATCTTGGGATTGATATCCCCAGATTTATATCCATGGATTGATATCCCCAGATGGATATCCCTGGATTGATATCCTGGGATTGATATCCCCAGATTAATATCCATGGATTGATATCCCTGGATTGATATCTCTGAATTGATATCCATGGATTGATTTCCCTGAATTGATGTTCATGGATTGATATACTGGGATTTATATCCATGGATTGATATCCTGGGATTCATATCCCCAGATTGTATCCATGGATTGTATCCATGGATTAATATCCGTGGATTTATATCCCTGGATTTATATCCTGGGATTGATATCTATGGATTGAGATCTCTGGAATTGATATCCCTAGATTGGTATCCATGGGTTGAGATCTCTGGATTGTATCCATGGATTAATATCCGTGGATTTATATATCCACAGATTTATATCCCTGGATTGATTCAACGGATCAATGCCCCTGGATTTATATCCATGGATTAACATCCCTGGATTGATATCCCTGGAGTGTCATCCCTGGATTGAGATCTCTGGATTGATATCCCTGGATTGATATATCCCTGGACTGATATCCATGGACCGATATATTTCTGGATTGATATCCCGGCTCCAGGATGGCCCTCCTGCCTCAGCCCGTCTGTTCCCCCACAGTTTGCTCTTCCCCAGGCTGCAGGGTTACTTTTCAGTGGGATAATTGTCCTCTTTTCCCTGTCCGGAGGCTCCAGGCAGAGTCTGGACCCTCCATGTCCTCCCCACAGGCTGTGAAACCAGGGAAAAGAGAATCCCCTTTTCCCAGGAATGCTGAGCTCCTGCAGCACCCGTGGCAATCCAGGGATTTTAATTAGCAATGTGATCATTATTAGGAATGTGATCATTAGAACCACTGATAAGCCTTTACTCCAAGAACTCCTGGCTCTGCAAATCCGTGAATTTCCACCCCTCCTAAATTTGGCTTTCCCGGGCTCCTTCCACGGTGACAAATTCCATGAAGCATCCCCCAAGCACGTTCCTTGATTTAATCAGGGGATTAACCAGACTCAGCCCTTGGCCTGAGCTCAAGTTTAATCCCCCTCGGCTCTGCATGTGCTGCTTTCCTGACAGTTCCTTCTGGAGATGCTGCCAGAGGCTGGAAAAGCAGCAGAGCTTCCTAAAAACCATTTGTTCCAGCCCCGGCACGGAGCACCCAGCGGGAATCTCGGGATGTAAGACCAGCAGCCAGCCCCGGATCCTCTCTCTCCATGGAAAAACAGCATCCAGACCAAAGGGGGTGGCTCCCAGGGAAGAGCAGGGCTCTAATGCACTCACCAATCATTACAGAGACAAAACTCTGCCCCAAGCTGGGAATTCTCTTCCCTGGAATAGCGAGGAGAGCGGATTTGGTGCCTTTTTGTGGCTCTTCACTGTTCCATGTGGGCTTTGGGACCTGCCCACGACCCCCCCACCTAAAAGAAACCACATCCAGGAAAATCTCCCCCCCTTCTTCGTGCAGATCCCAAAAAGTCCAACCTTCAGCTCAAAGCCCACCCAGGACAGGAAAAAGGGCACATAGGGAATTGTGGGGGTCCCTTTGGAATTTCACCTCCAGACTCATAACCTCCCTCCGTTTTCCTTTTCTTTTCCTTTGCAAATCTCACCCTCACGGATGAATTTCCTCCCCTTCGGAGATGCTCTAAGCATCCCTCTGGACTGATGGATTTGGGAAGAAGGGTGTTGCTAATGTAGGGAGAATAATTCCTCTCCTTTAAATCCCCTCTGGATTAATAATCCCTGGGGATTGCCATTTCCCATGGAATGCTGGAATGACACATAAAGAGATCTCGTGACATAGCTGCAAAACCTCTCCAGAGGGTAATTCAGGGTGGGAATCAGAGAATTCGGGAAATTTTGTGTTGGGAAGGACCCCAACACACCCAGTGCTGTGGCAGGGACATCTCCCACTGTCCCAGGCTGCTCCAAGCCCCAGTGTCCAACCTTGGACACTCCCAGGGATCCACAGCTTCTCTGGGAAACCAGGGCCTCAAACCAGTCTGGGATGATTCCATGATCCAAACGGGGCCTCAGCTGCTCCCTCAGCCCTAAATTCATGGAATTTCATCCCAGATCCATTTTTAGGGAGCCAGCCATGGATCATTGACTCTGGATCCAAAGTTTGTGTTGTGAAGGTCAGGTCAAAGAAAACAATCTTCATTCCTGGGAAATTGGGAAAAGTGCTCTTTCCTGCCTTTTATTCCCTTTTCTGCCCGACTGGATTTGCCAGATCCCTTCCCAGGGCCCCTCACCAAAACCAGGCCCATTTAAGCTCAGCTCTGATTTAGGCAGGGAAGATCTTCCCAGCTCCTTCCAGCCTGGATCCCAGCACACTCCAGTCCTCCCTCCTGAGCAGCTCTGGCTCTCTCCTTGTTCTCTCATCCTCCTTTTCCCTGTGCTCTCCACGGCAAGGATGGAACGTCAGCTCCTCCCCTGTTTACAGCTCCACTGACTCCACTCCGAGCTTTTCCCTGGCCAAACTGACACCATTCCACGGAAAATAAAACAAAATAAGCCCTCAGTCCAGAGTGTTCTTCTAAACAGGACAAAAAGTCCAAACCCTGTCCTTGGAGGCACAGCAGCACAAAAACCACGGGACAGGAGGTCAGCGCTGATCCTGGAATTCCTCCCCCCTGCTCCTTAAGAGCAGCATTGTCCTCGAATCCACCGGGAATGGCTGCGGAGCTGTGGCACGAGCTGGGATCAGAGTTGGGATCCAAAAAGCAGAGAGCTCTCAGAACACCGGGCCTCTGAGCCAAACTTGGAAGAGAATAAAGGCTTCAATCTCAGACTCTGGGGGAAAATTGCCAAAATTGGATGCTAGAAGCAAAAAATGTAGATTTGTAGTTTAAATAAAAATGTGTTAAGCTAAGTATTAGAAAGTTTAGAGTTTGGAATTTCAGATATAGAAGTAGTTATAAAGATAATAAGAGGTCTTAAAGTGTAGAATTCTGAGTTTTTGTGTCGTTGGGTGATTGGGTAAGAAAATCCGCACTGGGACAAAGCGTATGAAACATGAAAACTGATAATTGGGTTAAAACCACAAATATTCTTGGTAGCAGTATTTAATTTTATTATTATTAAATTATATTTATTTAAATACCAAAAAAAAAAAGTATTTTATTGGTTAATAAATCCTTAAAAGGTCTTGTAAGCAGAGCTCCTGTGACCTCCTGAACCGCGAGGCAGAGATGTGAGCAGAGCTCGCCCTCCCTGCCTGTGTGGAAGACAAGAAAAAACCGACCCCAGCATCCAGAGCAGCTCAGAAATCCCGGCTCTGATTCACAATATTCCTGAATTCCCCAGCAGATCAGCTGTGAGGAATTAGAGGCAGGAAAAGCCGCCTGGCTTTCCCAGAGGGCTCGTGCGGTTTCGGGCAGCGGCCCCGGCCCCGCTCGGCGCACGCTGAGCCCAGCACGTGCTCTGCTCTGCTCCAGGAGCTCGGGACATTTCATTCCTGCCCCGGCATTCCCAGGAGCATTTCCCAGCCCCGACCCTGCAGGGACATTCCCGAACCTGCCCTGGGCCTCTTTCCCTCTCCCAGTTATGGCCAAGGAGCGCCGTGTCCAGCCTGGCACGGCTGCTCCGGTCCCTGGAGGTGGCACTTGGGGACATGGATCCATGGTGGCCTCGGCAGGGCTGGACTGGGAATGCTGGAATGACACATAAAGAGATCTCGTGACATAGCTGCAAAACCTCTCCAGAGGGTAATGCAGGGTGGGAATCAGAGAATCTGGGAATTTTTGTGTTGGGAAGGACCCCACAGCCCACCCAGTGCCGTGGCAGGGACACCTCCCATTATCCCAGGCTGCTCCAAGTCCCAGTGTCCAACCTTGGATACTCCCAGGGATCCAGGGGCCTGGTCAATGGTCTCGGAGACCTTTTCCAACCTCTGTGGTTCCAGGGCCTCTCCTTGCCCATGGAGCAGCCCCCAGTGTGGGATGGGACCACCCGGAGCTCCCAGCAGCAGCCAAGGACTTGGATTGATCCAAATGGGAGCTGTGGGACACCAGAGCTGCTCTGGAGCATCAGGGAGAGTCCTTGGCTGAGCCCACAGAGGTCAGGGAGCATTCCCACCTTTTCCTTCAGGAGCCTCATTCCCACCTTTTCCTTCAGGAGCTGCATTTTCATATCTTTTGGGAGCTGCATTCCCATTTTTTCCTTCAGGATCTGCATTTCCACAACTTTTGGGAGCTGCATTCCCATCTTTTCCTTCAGGAACTGCATTCCCACCTTTCCTTCAGGAGCTGCATTTCCACAACTTTTGGGAGCTGCTTTCCCACCTTTCCTTCAGCTCATGCAGTCCCATCTCTCCCTTCAACACTTGCATTCCCACCTTTCCTTCAGAAATTGTATTCCCACCTTTCCCTCAGGAGCCTCATTCCCACCTTTCCCTCAGGAGCCTCATTCCCACCTTTCCTTCAGTTCCTGCATTCCCACTTTTTCCTCCAGGAGCTGCTGCTCCTGTGAGGAATTCCACAGATCCCTGGATTTTACACCAGAATAACAACTGGGGTTTGTTTGGATCCATGGATTTATTTCTTTCCCTATTTCTGTCCTGTCTGGGACTGGGAAGGTGGGAGGGAATTCCTGGCCTGGTTTTAAAGGAGGTTTTGTGGAGGCTTTTGGAATTCCCACCCCTCTGGAAAAGAAAACAGACTGAAAATTCCCTCCAGATATTCCAACAAACAAACAAACAAACAGGGGTTGTTTTTTTGGGAGCAAACGGCTCCAGAATGAAGGGAATGAGGTCACAACCCCACTCCCAGTTTGGATTTGTGAGATTTTTCAGGAGAATGGGATACCCAGGCTGGGAAAGGAGCAGCTCAGTTTTTAGGGACAATCCCAGCCCGTACCTGGGAGAGCTCTCCAAACCCTCCCCTTGGGAATGTGCCCATCATGGAATTACTCCTTCCAATCCTTTTCCTCAGCAGGTTTCTGTAACTGACTCCTCAGTAATTCCCTCCTTTTCTTTCCCTTTTTAAAGCCCTGCCTTGCACTTTTCCCTCTCCCCAAGTCCCTCATCCATCTTCCATGAGCCACAGCCCCTGGAAATCCTGCAATTCCACTGCCTGGCTCCTAAAAGATTTAAGGCTGGAGCGAGGGCAGCCAGCTGGAAATCCTCTCATCCGTTGGAGTGTTGAAACCAACTCACTCCCTGTTCCAGAGGGATTTCCCTCCTTTATCCCTGGTTTTAGTGCTCCCCGGTCCCAGGTGATATTTTTGGGATACCATGGGCAGAAGGGGCACTTCAGCCTTGCCAGGAATATCCATCCATGGATCCCGACCCAGCTGCCTCTCAGACCTCCAGTTTGTGATGGCAGGGCCATAAAAGTGCCTCTGAAAGGGGCTGGGTTTGTGGGATTCCTTTGGGAATACCCTCGAGGTGTCCTGGGATTCGTCCCCACACGGAACACAGCCGGGGGGTGTTCCCAGAGCCCCGGCCAGATGGGACACACATTTTGAGAATCCAGATTTAAAGGCTCCATGGAATTCCTTTGTTTGTTTTCTTCCCAGAGTGGAGAGATAATTTAATAACCCAGCCCTTAATTAGTACCACAATTAATGAGATTTAGGAACTGCAGTATGAGGACGTTCCCTGGAGCTCCTGCAATCCCTTTCAAGTCCCATTGCTTCACCCCAGCCTTGGAAATTCCCAGGGCTCTGCTCCCTGAGCTGCACGAAGCCTCTGGACCAGGTCCCACCCATTCCAGAGGGTCTCCAGGCTGGAAATTGTCGCTCCTGGATTTATTCTTCATCAGTGAGAAGAGCCTGGAATGGAGGTTTGGGTATGGACACGACTGGGACAGCAAGAAGCCTGGAAAAATCCTTCCTGGACTTTTTCCAGAATCTTGGAGGGGCACATCCAGCTCAGGGCAGGACAGAGAGCCCCCAAGCTGGGATAGGGCAGAACTTCTGTGGGGAATCCCAGTGGGACTGGAATTTAATTCACTTTTCCCACAATTCCCATCCCAAGGACGCGTGTTGGGTTGGCACAGCTGGGCTTTGGGAGTGAGGGAAAATCCATGGGCAGGGACAGCTCCCACTGTCCCAGGTTGCTCAGAATTCCATCCAGCCTGGATGGAATTCAGGATGGAATCCACTTCCAGGGACCCAGGGGCAGCCACAGCTTCTCTGGGAGCCTGTGCCAGGGCCTCCCCACCCTCCCAGCCAGGAATTCCTTCCCAATGTCCCATCTAACCCTGCTGGTTTTCAGTTTGAATCTGCTCCCCCTCATCCTGGCATTCCAGATTCTTGGAAAAAATCCCTCTCCATCTTTCTTGTAGCTCCCTGCAGGTTCTGGAAGGCTGCAAAAAAGAATCCTGGAATGGTTTGGGTTGGAAAAGACCTCAAAGCTCATCCAGTGCCACCCCTGCCCTGGGCACGGACACTCCCACTGTCCCAGGCTGCTCCAAGCCATGTCCAGCCTGGCCTTGGACACTCCCAGGGTTGGGACAACCTCAATTTCTCTGGGAAATCTCTCCCAGTGTTTTACCACCCTCGTTGGAAACCCTCCTTCCTTATCTCCAATTAAACCCCCACTCTTTAATTTAATCACTCTGCCCCCTCCCCTTTCCACGTCCTCTTTGTCCTCCAGCCCCTGATACAAAAGGCCACAGAAATTCCACATTTCCCAGGCCCATAGGGATATTTCAATGACCTCAGGACGTCTTATTTTAACTCCTGCTACCTCTATGGATAACAGAAGTAATCCCTGGAATTCTGATGAAATTCAAGAGATCCCTTATTGCCTATTAAATTGAACTCCAGGGGTCTGGAATGGGATAAATCCTGGTCCTTCCTGCCTCGTTTGCTCCAGGGTCTTCCCAATCCTTGCATTAATTCCTTCAAAATTGACTCAATTAATGTTTATCTAATTCCACGCCCCTGAGATTGAGCCCAAAATCTGCTTTAGTCCTTCCACTGCTGCTCCAAAATCTCCCATCCCTCCTAAAACCAGGCCCTGACACAGAACCAGGCAGAGCCCAGTCGGATTTGCTGGGAAAGGGAAACAATTCCACACAGCTCCAATGAAACTCTCAAAACTGGGAGGGGATTTTAAAAAAAGGACTCTCATGTTCTGCTCCAAAATCTCCCATCACTCAGCAGCAGCAGAGGGAACTGGGAATGGATTTTCCCTCCCTGCTGGATCCTCTTTGATGCTCCTGGAAAGGTGCTGGAAACCTCTGTGTGATCCTTAGATGGGAAATCAGAGCCCTTCCAATGGCAGCTGGGGCTGGAAATTTGGGAGAGCCAGGCTGTGCTGGGAATTGTGACAAACTGCGTTTGCCACCCTGGAATATCCCAGGATTATTCCCCCGCTGCTGCTTTATTGCCACAGACAAGGCAGGGTTAGTTTGGGATGCAGTAATTTTGGGGAATTTCCTTCTGTGAGGGGAAATTGAAATCCATTTATGGCATCGGGATGTCTGGTACAACCAGGCTCTCATCTCCAGGAGAACGAGTTCACTTTTCCCTACGGGAATCTCCTCATCCTTAGGATTTCTGAGCTTTTTTCCCCTATCAGTTAAAATATTAGGGATTGGGAATTCCAGCTCAGCTGACTTTCCCTGTCAGGGATGTTTTTCCTTCCTGTGGTGTTGTTTGGACCATTAAGACACTGAAAATGGTGTCCAGAGGGGTTTGGGAAGTCTCCACTCCTGGAGCTTTTCCCACTGGAAAGCTCCAGCACTGAGCAGGAGGTTGGATTCCAGGCCTCCTTCCTGGAGTTCTTTCCAGCTTCCATGATCCTTCTGCCCTTGTTTTGTGGAGCTCCTTTGTTTGAGGATATTTAAATGTCCCTCAAAACCAGGATATTTTCCCAGTGCCTCTCTTCACTGCAGCATCCATGAGAAATCCATAACTGGAATTGCTCAGCGGCCATTGGGGCACCATTGGGAAATATTGAATTGTCAGATCATGGAATTCCAGAATGGTTTGGATTGGAAGAAACCTTAAGGATCATCCCAGTCCCACCCTCTGCTATCACAGGGACACCTCCCACTGTCCCAGGCTGCTCCAAGTGTCCAAGCTGGCCTTGGGATCCAAGGGCAGGGATCCAAGGAATCCAGGGGCAGCCACAGCTTCTCTGGGAATTCCAGCCCAGTCCCTCCCCACTCTCCCAGCCAGGAATTCCTTCCCAAAATCCCATCTAAATCTCCCATCTTTCAGCTTTAGGCCATTCCCTGTGTCCTGTCCCTCCATCCCTTGTCCCCAGTCCCTCTCCAGCTCCCCTGGATCCCCTTCAGGCCCTGCTGGGGGCTCTGAGCTCTCTCTCCTGCAGGCTGGAATCCTTCTGGGTGGGATTCACCTGCAGCTCCAGCCTCTCCCACGCTGCCACTCTGCATCCAAGTGGAACAATGGGAGAGGAGCTGCTGGGTGGTCCCTCCTGTAGCACACGGGATCCGATGGGCGGAAAAGCTGCCGAGCTTTGGGAAAGCAGAGCCTGCAGGAAGCCTCTGTGGTGAACACACACAGGGCAGCTGGATTTATGTTCCCTCTGGATGGGATTGATTCCAGAGGTGGGAATGATTAGGATCAGGAAAAGACACAGCTCACACGACATCTTCCAGGAGGAGGGAAGGGCCAGCACACCCCACCCAGAATTCCGGCGAGAACAGGCACCTTTCTCCCAGGGATAAGGAAGCTGAAGTTCAGGTGCCTGGTATTCCTTGGATTGCAGCTCTTCAGCCTCTCCCTCACATCTGGGCCTGGATCTCCAAATCTCAGCGATATCCCAAATTCCGGAGGTGCAGGAGCTCCTCGGGCACAGGCTGGGATTGGTGGGGGGTCTGTGCAGGGCAGGAGCTGCACTGGATGATCCCTGTGGGCCAGCTGAGAATATTCCGCGATTATTATTAGTATTAGTATTAGTATTATTCCATGATATTCCAGCTCTCCAAGGCCTGGAATGAGCTGGAGTTTCCATGGGCAGCTCCATCCCATCTGATCCGAGTGATCAGCTCTCCAAAGGGTTTAATGCAGGGATGGCAAACTGCACAGCCATGGGGGTGGAATTCCCTCTTTCCCGTGCTGTTCCCTGCTCCGTCCTCTGCACAGGCACTCCTGGTGGGAAATAGGGATGGATTCAGCCTGAAGTCTAGGATTTCCCAGGATTTCTGGTGATGCTGGGAGCTCTCCACCCCTGGAATGTCACATCCTGGTTTGTATCTCATCTGTTCCCACCAGGTGCCTTCGAGTCCAAGCTGGACCCAGCTCCTGACATGCCCACATTCCAGCTGATCCCACAGCACAAAGCTTCTGTCCCTCCAAGGGGAATAATGATCCCCTCTTCCAACCCATCCAGCTCCATCCATCCCCCATCCTTCCCTGCTCATCCCGTTACTCCCTGGATTTATTTGCTCATCCTTCCCCTGCACTTCGTGTCTCCCCTCCACGAGCCACCCCTGCTTCCCAATCCAGCTGGGAAATGACAGGAGCCCACTCGGTTTGGGGATTTGCCTTCAGTGTCTCATCATGGGACAGCCAGGAATGCCGTGGAGGGAGAGGGCACATCCCGAAATTCCCTCTTCCTTCATTTTGCTCCGCCTGGGAGCCACACATGTGGATTTTAAGGCTCTGCCCTGCAAGCTCTCAGGCCCCCGTTCCATAGGAATGTTGTTCCCTCCCTCACAGAGGGAAATAATTGAAACCGAGGAGGGGGAAAATAAAAAAGGGAAGAAAGACTGGAGGGAGAACTTCAGAGTCTCCCAGGGATTTTCTGGAAAACAGACAGCCCCCTCCAGGCTTGGATCACATCCCGGCCTCGGGAGCAGGGACGGGGAGGCTGCCACCCAACAGGACAGTGGTCTGGAAAGGGCCTGCAGAGCTTTGTTCTGGGATTCCAGGCTGCATCCCGAGGCACAGGCATGGGGCAGCCTTGGGAAGGGGGATGAGGTCTGATTTGGAGGCAAGGAAATTGGGAGAGGTGGGAAATTGTGCCTGGAGAAGGCACCGAGTCCTTATCAGAGCTGGCACAGCCCCAGGGGCTCATTAACATATCATTTGCATATCTGTGAATTCATTAACATGTCCAGCTAATCACCAGGCTGGTGCAACACAGGAAAATCTGGGGGACACCGGGATGAGGTTGGGATATCCCATCCCTGGATCTCCCCCAAGCCTGTCCTGGTTCCTCTCCCGTCCCCTGCTCCCCCCATGTGTCCTGGAATTGGATCCCCATTCGTCTGTTTAGCTCAAAAATAAGTTCTTGCCCCTTTCAAACTGGCTCTAGAGTGAAGG
>VYXF01009617.1:0-48534 GCA_013397295.1 Polioptila caerulea
CTGGGCACACACTGGCTCACGTTAGCTGCTGTGGATCAGCATTCCCAGGTCCTTTTCCACCAGGCAGCTTTCCAGCCACTCTGCCCCCAGCCTGTAGCTCTGCATGGGGCTCACATGCAGAAGCCACTGAGTGCTCCTCTGTACTTCAAGACAAACCTGAAATCTCCTCTGAGCAACCACACCAGATGCCACCAGTTTGAATAAGTACAACAATGTGCCTGTCTCCACACTGATGTGAGGAAATGCAAAATGACTTCAGGAATACAAACTCCTTATTCTCCAGATGAGCTACCAATCTCTATGCTGCCTTCTTCATTCTAATGGTGACAATATCAAAGTCTGGAGTGACACGTACATCGAGTGACAGACTTAGAAAAAGAAATCTCCTTTTCTTAGGCAGCTTTTGGCATTGCTAAGTTATGTTTGCTTCTCTGCTGATATCAGTTTACATATATGAAGGGCCAGATAGTCAACAGGTTTTTCTACATTTGCCCAGGTATTTGCAAAAGCCCTGATAGGTGGTTTTCATATATTTATGTAAGAAAATGCACGTCATACTCATATAACTGACTTATATTTATAATCATATACAAATGCACTAGTTATTCTATACCTATTGTTGCTATTTATAATATGTACTGTATTCTTTAGTACTTTTTTAGAAAAGTAATATCTATAGCATAGAAGAAATGCTATTCATTTAAGAAACAGTTATTCAATAATGTAGTTCATGTTGTTGAAAATGGAGCACCAATTCATTCATCATTTTTCAAGCTCTGAACACAAAATTCATTTCATGATAGGTTTTCCTCTGGTATTATTAACATTCCTTCTGTAAGCTAGACCCTGGCATCTCCAACATCACATTCAGAAAATAGAGCACAATTAATGCATGGTCTCTTGGGAAGGCATTTGTTTTAGGGCATTACCCAGAATCACAAAATACATAAGAAACAGGGAACAAATCCAATTCTCCAGTCTGTGCAAAAACACCTTATCTTGGAGGCTCCTGCTCATCCAAACTTGATCTTAACTTCTCACAGGCCTTCCATGTCTATACTAATTATTCATTCTTGCTTATTAATTAGGAACTGGGGACATTCAACAAACCTGTCACCGTCTGAAACAGTCTCCAGGAAGGTAAAATCTCAGTTCAAACAAGGCAAGTTTGGAAACTTAAAACTACAAGTTTTTCCAAAAGGAAGGGTTGAATAACCTTAATAACAGGTAATCATCTTTCATATGATTAGTGAGAATTCCTCATTATAGCCTTACCTAGATCAATTTAGGAACAAATAAAATTCAACTCCATTATGAAAGTGTGTGAGTACTGACCTACGCTATGAACTGTCTGCTGTTGTGTCAAACTTCCATTAAGACAGACAACATGTAAAATTTTACATACTTTAGCAACACCCTTCCCATAATAAAAAGTACATATATCCTTTCTATTGCAAAAATACCAAGCTATGGTTAAGGTCTTGTAGAAATTCTGAAAAATACTGAAAAAATAGACTCAGGGGCAGGTGGTTTTGTATATTCAACCCCAATATAGCAGTCAAGATAAACAAGTCTACAAGGGTGATAGTTGCAGGACCAACCCCAAATCTCTGAAATAATTAACCACCTAAAGTGAAAGAGAACTAGGATTACAATGTACACTTAGTACTTGTCATGAAAATGTTGTCTGTTGGCTAAAGGATCTCTAAGTTCTTGTTATCTTCACATTCAAAAGTCCTGGGTAAATATGACAGTTTTCTCATAGTAACCTCACATGAGAATCCAGCTTCTTCCTAGGTATTTCCTTCCTCTAACAAAATGTTTTGCTACAGATAGTGTTCTATGTTTTATATTTAAAAAAAATACTTCATGCAATTTAATGTATAACGGTGCTATTTTTAAATCAGCTGTTGAATAGGAGACATCTGTCAAGCTTAAAAGCAAAATTTTATGTTTTACACCCTCTAATTTTGTTTGGCAATTTGATCAGCTTCCTCTCGGATTTATGAAATCAGAACTTGTAATATTTCATTTCTGTCCCTCTTGGTACTCACATATCAGGACTGTTTAGGGAATAATGTTATCAGTTTGTAGGAACTTGTCTTGGAGTCAACATGACTTTTTTTTTTGTTTTAGGATTAAATGGAGGCCTTGTCAGCCAAATACAAAATAAGCGGATAACTAGAGACAGACTGGTAAGGTACACAGTTTAAATATAGAAGAAAGATAGTATGGGCATACATCAAGAGAGAGGCATGGTCCACATGTGAGAAGGAAGAATTCAAAATATATATATATTTAACAAGTCTAGATAGTGAAATCTAGATTAGAGATTTCAGACAAGATGTAATGATGGGGTTTCATCCTGTTGAAAAAAAGCCCAGGAGGCAGCAGAGCAGGCAAGCACACAAAGGATCCTTACACATAGGATATAGCCTACTATTTAAGAAATACAAGCAAAAGTGAATGGTATTTGGCAACAATAAGTAGGGCACAATTTTTGAAATGTATTGTTTGGTTGAGGGTCACTTAAAAATAATGAAAATGTAAACCCCACTTTTAAAGTCTTATTCCTACAGGTGAAATTATTTCATTTCTTTCTCACTTTCTCCTTATTCCATCACTTCCACATCCATGACATGCTTCAACTGCAACTCACCTGGCCAAGGGATGGAAGTTTCAACTACCACTTATGTGGGTCCACACATACACAGAGGCATGAAAGATGCTGTCACTGCATATACACACATGTAGGCTTTCAGAGAAAAAGATGAGGCACAAGGAGCTACTTTCTCACTGTGCTACTCCCACATATCTGCAACTTGCAACTGATGCAGCACCACTGGGGAAAATCGGGTTATGCAAACAAAGTTTCCATCAGCAACCAGAATAACTTAGGGGAAAATTCTCACATTCAAAACATTTTTTATTTACCTGAAAGAAAAGCTTGCATTATGTGCTGGCGTTTCCATCATTGCTAGCAATACTTTTAACCACACACCACCCAAGGATGGGAAAAGACCCACTGGATCCTTCTGTATTGTCACCAAGACTAAACTACCAGCTGCAGTCAGAGGGGGACACTGGTGAGGTGAAACAGGGCTTCCCCAATGTTTCTCACAGTCAACTACCACCCTCACAAATAGAAATTTGACAATTGGCCTAATCTATCCTGTGTTTTTCCAGAAAGTGTATCCCACTCAGCTACTGCCCTCTGATGAGGTCTGCACGGATTTGGCAAGGTTCTTTCAAAAGTGTCTCCTCTTCTGCATTCTCCTCATCAAATCAACTCCCATAAAGCTTCACTTTATATGTCATGTCAGATCAGATATGCACACACTTAAGGAAGAATTTCAAATTTACACCTATCCTAAGCTTTCCACTGTGAATTTAAATAGCAATGAAATGCAAACTTCAGTTTAGGTCTTCTAATTTGTCTGGTTGCTTCAGCTGGTCTGTGAAGATTTTAAGTCTCTCCAGTTTAATTTCCTCTAAAAATCAATCAAATCTCTTACACATTGGGATGAAAGGTCACATATACAGTTGGTCTGATTACAAAGATAAATCAGAATTTAAAGTTTTGCCCATTTATTTTGAAATCTGATTCCCCTTCATGCCCTATTTTTCTTAAGCTGTGAACTATACGCACTAAGAGCTGTGGATGAACTAGAAATGATTTCTTGGAATTTCAGCCAAATAAAACCAAACTCACATTCATTGTGAAGTTAACAGCTAAATTTCATTAAGTACAGCCCCCACTAGCTTCTATGCCATTAAGGTTCAGCCTTCATTAAATAAAAAATGTTTTGAACCTCTGATGCATTTTTTCAAACAGAATATTTTTATTTCTCTTTTAAAAAATAGTATTGGAAATTTTACTTGCCATGTCATTTCTGTGAGTATGCATTCAGCTATAAACATGCAAATGTTTTCAGAAAAAAATGCTCTTTAAAGAAATAAGCAATGTAATTTGTAGGCTGAATGTGAACTAGATTTGACAACAGACACAAATGCATCAAAAATTGGCAAGTCTTATACAAGTTGGTGGAAAACATATAATAAGAATTACAAGAACTGAAAATAAACTGGGAAAGTTCAGCAGGTTTTTTTGCATTACACTCAGTCACCACTTAAGTGGGCTTCCCAATGAAGTTGTCTTGAATGCAACAGCTGCAAACATAATCCAATGATACTGTCTTTTCATCTGTGCTTTATTTGATGCATGTTTGTTCACCCAACTCCAGTGACCCATTTCAGCTGCTTTCCAGCCTTCCATGCAAAGGAATGAAGCAAAAGTGCAGCTTAATTTATGGAGAGAAGACTTAAAATATTACAGAAGCTCAAATGTGATCTTGAACGACACTTATATTTGAAATTCTGCAATTCTTCGCTATTAAGTGTCAAGATAATCTGTTTGATTAATATGTCTATCTATTAAAATCTGAAATTGATTGTTTTGGTACATTAGTAGTATACCTGCAGCAAAATCAGAAGACTTATGAAATAATAGTCCTTAGTCACATACAAACTGTTCTATTTGCTCTTGTAAAAGGCTTTGCAAAATACAGCGCCCCGTCTGAAAGACATGTTGCTACCTTGCTGTAAAATCAAATCCAACACTTAACTCTCATGCCCACAACAATCTGTTAAATTATTAGATGGGCTTTTCAGGTTCTCATATACAGACTCAACAATAAAATCATACCACTAGCTGCACCATCCCCTCCAGCTGCACACACACCATGGTTCATGTTTTTTTTCTTACACAAGAAAAGACACAATTCTAGAAACAAACAAATAAGTGCAGATCCCTGAGTCTGTATAAGATACTGATCTAGCAAAAAGAACTCCAAGAGTCAGCCAGGAGGAGAAGACTTCTCTGGAGTCCTGGGAGTTCAAGCTGCCCACATGGCTTAGGTACACTTGCTTCCAGGACATATGGAAGATCTCAGAGCCCTGCTGACAGACTCTGGACATCCTTTGACAACCTATTTTGAGTAACTGTAGGAAACCAGTTGTTTCTGGGACCATGAATTCACACTCCAGGCCACAGAAAGATTTTTCAGCTTATGAACAACTGCTGTGGCTAAACCCTTCCCAAAGTAGCTGCTTCCCAAGTGTATCAGACCATGCATGACAGCATGAATGTCAGATGGGTTTGATTAACATCAATATTCTTACCCTGACATAGGCTGACACAACTGATATCAAGAGATACTTGCTGAAACAAAAAGTCTGAAGGCACAACAGAGATTAGTGTTTTGTAGTCTGCTAAAACCAAAATATTTTTGGAGGTCAGAGTTTAACTCTAAGTGCCGATGAATGAGCCATCACTGAACTTCCATTGATTCTGACAGAGCTATGATCACCTCCAAAAGCAAAATCAAGACCATGTGCAAACAAAACCACACAAAAAATCTTAACTATAAGAATAATTGGCTCCCCATTTAAGCTTGTCTTTTTCTGTAATACACCTCAACCCTACAAATGCAGATGATCATGAAATCACAATAGGCAGTAAATAAATGCTTTCAGTCCTTGAAAACATTCAACAATTTGCTAATTGCACACCCATCTGGCTCCATAGCAAACTGCACTCAAATTTTCACTTGGACCATTTTCCACCACTCCTTTCCATCTCTGATTGAAGCAGGATGAAGAATTCAGCTGTTCTACACCTGAAATACTGCATTAAAACTGCAGGCCTGCCTGGATTTACCATCCCACGCAGATATGTAAAACTTACACTTCTGGAACAAGAGCTGTACCTCTGGTTTGATTTGCAGGAATGTAAATTAGGAATTTCCAGAACTGTATGGAAGAAATATTGCTATATCTCAGCATGTGCACAGACATCAAAACCAAGAGGAACCCCGAGGGATGATCTCAAAATTCATACAATCTCAGTCAGCCCTTTGGCATGGTTAAGCAGTCACTTCAAAACAAATCAGAGGAGAGACATGGATTTAAGTTCAAGCAGCATTTCCTCTAGTGTCTTCCAGTCCCAGCAATGAATGTTCCAAAAGATTTAGAATCATAAATGAAACAAGGGTTCCAGCTGCTCAAAGTTGATAGCTGAAGAATTACACAAGAAATCAACAAGAGATACAAGCAGATCACAGGAGATACACCAGGAGATAATGAATCAATAGTGGCTACCTATAAGCCTGTTTCATTTAGGAAGGAAAAAAAGAACTCAATAGAGCATACAACTTTCATATTTAGGCATTTAAAAAACATCATTAACCAATCCAGATTAGCTGAAGTCACATAAGAAAACATTCTTGTCCTCTGGAGCACTGCAGGGCTCCATGTCTAGTTCTTTTGTGCCCAAAGAGTCACTCCTGGGTAAGTACTGGATTAGCACAATATCCTGTGAACTAAACTCCTGAAGCTCAGTGACCTTCCACAGTATTTTCTTTTGTGCAGACCTCTCCCTTAAGCCCTGTAGCAGGACACATGTTTAACTACTACAAAGAGCTCAGTGAAGTAGAACTGCACAGATGGCAACTAGCAGTACTGGAAAACTATCATGAAAGTAAATGGTTTCCAATTTGATTCAATTTTCAGTATTATTTTACTTCTTCCTTCTAAAAGAGAGGAGGCCCATGTGAAAATGTGACATCCACCTACCAAGACACATGCAGCCTATATGTAGTCAAAAAACCTCAGTAGGCAATACCTTGTACAACAAAATGTATTGTAGCATCCCTTGGCTTGTGGCTGTTATCACCCCACGTTAAATTACCTCTCCAGCCAGAATTTAAACTAATTCTTAAAAAAGTTTGTGTGCTTGATGTAAGGACTTCAGCATCACAATTGCCTGCCTCAAGAACTGTTTAGGCCATACAAGGATTTTGACATGAGATAAGCACAGAATGGAGTGATAACTCCACACCTGGTGGAAGGAGGTGTGGCTAGCACATCCTGGGTAATGTATCCAGAAAATAATTCCCTCTGTGGCAAACCGTGTGAAGAAGCAACTGCTCATATGCCAATCATCAGACAAAGGAAGATCACCCCAAGTGATAGGACAGGTGGCAGCTGTGACCACCAAACACCAGTGAAGCTCCCCCACAATATTCCTCTCTGGATACCTGACACTTGGACTGTAAATTAAGCCATGGTGACAGGAACTTGAGATAAGAAAGGCAGTATTATTGTCCAAGTGTTATCTCAGGCCTAGGGGGAGGTAAACAAAGCTGGGGAGAAGAATGTATCACTGATAATGGCAGAATTTATGGGCCATAAGGAAAGCCAACTCAGCAACAGAGCTGAAGTCAGCTCAGACTGGGTAAAAGAATTTCAGCAGCAGGAAATCACAACCACCAACTCACAATCCACCAACTCAAAAGAAGAGAAAGACTGAGCAAGAGACTAATTAACATTAGCCAATAAAATCAGAGAAATGTGTAGCCAATGAGCATTAACGCCTTTGTTTTCTAAAATGTATAAATAATGGAAAGGTTTGAATTACCTTGGGACCCTCACCAGCAGGAAGCCCAGTGTGAACAAGGATCAGTGGATCCATGGGTGGTAACTATCTTCTACCTAAACTGTCTTGCTCTCACATTCTCTCACCCCCCACCCCCCCCATTTTCTATTTCCATCACTCTACCTTACATCTACTGCTAAATAAAATCAGTGTTAGTGACTTCAGCACGTGGTCTTGTTCACACCTCAATTTGGGCACAGATAGCTCTCACTTACCAGATCATAATATTTGGTGTTTGTTTTTCGGTTGTTTGGGGGTTTTCATAAGTGATCAATGAAGTTCTGACAAAAACAAATGGGTTTCTACACCACCACATGACAGCCTATATGTTTTGAAATGGTGAACTAAGTTTTATCAGAAATCCCACACTGGAAAGACATGTCCAACTAAACAACAAAGGCTTATGAGACTAAAGCCTATCTCATCAATCCAGTGCAAACTCAGGTCACAGCAGCTTACTGTGTGTACTGCACCACTGCACTAAGAAAACTGCAGGCATTTTCCCCAAATTCCCAGAAGCCAGTGGAGATCTATGCTGATTTTGTGTATGTCTGCCCTTTGATCAAGTCCTTCTGCTTTGCTTTTTGTACTCTCCCTTGGAGAAAAAGCAGTGGGATATGTTCCAAGAAATCCATGTAAAGGTCCTGAGAAAAGAAAAGACCCAGAATAGCATTCCCTTTGCCAACTCTTCAGGCAGTCTCTCAAGCCCTCTGCTTGCATGACTGTACCAACTCCTGAGTGCCACAGAGCAGAAGAGCTGGAGGGAGAAGAGCAGTGCTTGCATGTGACACACATGGAAACAGCACAGGCCACAGCACCATCACCTCAGTATCAGCTAAGACTGTGAAACTCTAATGTAGCACCCGAAGTACAGGAATGCACCCACTAGCAGACTCAAGAGAGCTTGAAAAGAGGGGACATGAGCAGAGATCTGTGCTGCTAGGCTTGGCTAAATCATTAGGTCTTTTTCCCTCCTCTGATCTTCAAACTCTGAAACACTTCTATTAAAGGAGAGTAGTTTGGTTTGCATGTGACTGCAAAATAATGGGAACAAGAATCAAAATCATTGAGCACTAAAAATAAAAATCTCACCAGCTGATGTTTACCCCATGGATGTATATGATACTGCTCCTCATTCATCTCCACCAGCATACTCACCCATTGTTCTCCCTTCAGCTTCATGAACAATGAAGGATTCTCTTCCACAACAGAGAAATGTAAAAATAACTACTAGGATGTTTTCTGTGTTGTACAAAGACAAAGAACACACACATAGTTTGAAACCACTATTAGATTTCCAGAAAATAAAAAAAGTACCCCAGCCAATTCAATCTAAAGACTTGACCTAAAGAACACATTTTCTTTTTAACACAAATGTATAATAATTTGAAAATTTCATTGACTGCTCTTCTTGATTACCACAAAACCTAAAGTATGTACTTCCACTGAGTTGAACAGGTTTGAGCATAGTGTTTCATTGGGACTAACTACAGTTTTAATCCATTTCATAAAGACTTATCAGCAAAGCATTTTTTCATTCATGTAAAGAGAAGCCAGTTGACTGAACTGTCATGCTGAGATGTGCAAAATGATTTTTTAGTATATATATAAACAGGAAAATTACTAAAGACTGACATGTGACTACTTGTCACATACAGGGTTGCTGTACTGAATGAAGTTTATATACAGCATATACAGCAGTACTGCCATCTGGAAAAGCAATGGAAAGCAACTGGAAACAACATGCTAGGGAGAGAAGTCTACCTGAGCAGGCAGGTGGCCCTGATCATCAAATTATCTTTCCCATTTTAAATTCTTATTCTAGATTTCAGAGAGCATACAAATTTGCTGAGCATTTATCCAATTTCTCCATTTAAGGCAGACATACAATATATATCCACAGTCTGTATCAAAATGCATTTCTGCCTTTAACTTTATAGAGAGCTGTGGAAGTTCTACAGGATCACAGATTTTATCTTCTTAATGAAACAATTATCCCACCTATGCTTGTAAAAAAGGCAAACCACATAATTTCTCTGGGTGGCTATGCTGGTATGATTAAGTTAGTGTGAGAGCTGTGAACTCAGGATAGAAAAAGGAATAATAGTGCTAATTAATTAGATCTGAATTATCCTGAAATAATTACCACTCTGAAAGTGAATTTCTACACAGCCAATTAAAATAGCATATTTTATTAAATGAACCATTTCCTTCCCATACTCATGGCTGCAGTGATTAAGAAAATACTGTACCATTTGAATCATCTATTATGATCATGCAAAATTTATCAGCCTTGAGATAATACTAAAGGTTATTGAACAAGGGGTCAGTGAGGCTCAAGGATGATGTGAGGGCAGATACCTGTTTCTTCATTAAATTTATTATAACCACCTAAATGCACCTTTCCATCTAACTGCACCACCACAGCCAGGGATTTACTCTGCAGTTCAAGGTGCCAAGGCAGCACTCAAAGAGCTGGAACATCTTTGCTCTTCTGATCCCTTGGAGTTTGGGAGACCTAAACTCCCTCCTGGACCTCTGATAACTTCCTGTGAAAAACAGCTCCATGCTGTCTAATAGGTAAGAGAAGTGTCACTACAGGTGGAGATTTTAAGGTTTCAAAGGAGATGAAAAGATCAGTTCTGAGAATTCATTGCCATGCAGAAACAGCAGCTGATAAAGAACAAACACAAGAACCACGGGAAAAGGGCATTTTGAAAATGGTAGTGTCTGAAGAACATGAAAATTTGAGGAATGAGAAATGATACGGCAGAGAGAGCTGTGAGTGGTACTGGAGATAAAGACAAGAAGCTAGTACATTAAATAGTGCAAGAAGAGGATTCCAGGACAGCAATATACAAAAATGAATGTTGAAATGACTGGTTAAGCTTAACATCTGGAGAGGTATAATGATGGATCCTGTGGCAGTCAGTACAGAACTCAGTGCTCTCTGGAGGAAAGCTTATGCTGCATACACAGAGAGAAAGGCAAGTTTCCAAAACCACTCTGTAGTCTGAGAATAAGATATCAAAAGAAACATCACATGTTTCAGCCTTAGAGGCTGGTAAGTGCTCTCAACAGTGACACACACCGAGGGGAAAAAGAGGAAAAGGAAAAAAAAAAAAAAATAAAAAAGGAAAGTGATTGAACATGCAGACAGAAGTGTTCTGGATCATCTTCACTGCAACAGATGTCACTAGGATGAATCAGACTGCCCAGAAATCCTGAATGGGAGGTAAGACCACCAATGAGCCATTACAATCTCAAAGAAGTAAGGAAAATAAGGACAAGGAGGACTCCATTCAAGGCAAAGCCATTGGAACAACCACAGAGAGCAACAAAAGCAAGGGAGGAAGGGAAGTACAGTTGGCTGTTTCAGCATAGTCACTCACTGAAGTCAAACAAGGTAAAGAAGGATTTTTTAAAGCATAGTAAATACAACACTCTGAACATGCCAAAACATTCCTTGGAAATAAACAAAGTAGTCACATGTAAAATCACAGCTAAACAATGGATTTTACACATCTTTTATTTAAATACAATATTTGCAATATTTAATTATTTACAGAAAAAGCTAAGGAGCAGCAATTGTTCTTATTTTCTTTCTTTTAAGATGAAAGGATCACAGGATCTAAAAATTATAACTAGACTTGACTTATCCTGAAATATAACCTTAAGAAGTCTAATGAATGCCAAGACAGGGAACACAAGCCAACAGAAGGATGACAGTAAGTGAGGCAGGCTGAGTGACACGCCACCTGCCTGTCTCAGGCAGAGAGTTTGATTACCACTGCTGAGGTTGCCAGAACAAAATTTCACTCTCCATCCAAGTTAGGATATATTTTTAGTCTTTGAAAATATTACTGGATTATAAATGGATCTTGTTCTAATAGCTTTTTATTATTATTGCAATATAGAATTAACAGTGCTTTTATGCACAGGGCTTTGACATCCTAAAAGCAGAAATCATATGCTAGAAAAGAACTACGCCTTGGTTAGCTCGCCCTGACAGGCGCCAGCCGAGCACCAGGTGTTCCTGACACACAAGGATGTGCCACAGAACTGAGGAAAGGAGACCAGGTGACAGCAGTGACCACGGAGGACAAAAGGGGCTCCCAGAAGAGCCCAGAGCAGCCATCATGCAAAAGGAAACTGAATCATGTGTTCAGCCACAGGGGAGATTTGCCTTCTCACTTACACTGCTCTCATTCAAATAGGAAGGAAACACATCCCTACAACAGATGGATGAACAAAATTTCCCACTGTGGCAGAGCCAGAACCACCCTCCTAAACCAAGAGCAAAGCTCCATGAAGGCTAACAGCACAAGGACTGGGTAAAGCAGGCCTGGCTTCTCTCTATTCTCGTGTACGTCACCACACTATTAAGGACAAATCAAAGTCTTGTCTGACATATGTAATGATGCATGTAAGAAACACCCCAAACAGAGTTTGTCAGGCCAAAATAGTTGTTTTGCAGCTTGTAAGCAAGGCCATGGCCAGTCCAGCCAGAGGGAGTGTGGAAGGCTGTAAGGGAAATCAGCTTATGGCACCTGGTCACATAAGTCAACAACTGAGCAGTAAGCTCTCTATCTGCAGTGCTGTATTACCCACACTACTTTTCTAAAAGCAAGGTCAGATGCCACATAAGTATCTCTCTAAGTGTCCCAGTCCTTTAAAAGGAAGAGCTTTTTTTTCCCTCCAAACGCTAAGAGTCCAAAGCTCTGCTTGTAAGCCTGAAATAGTTACTGCCTGAAATAAAAGGATCAAATTAATTACTGTAACGAAATAAGATACAAGTCTGCCTAGTCACAAGATGCTGACAAGATATGAAATACTTGATTTTACAGTAGACTGGTCGTGGTACAACTACAACTTGGGGTGAAGAGAAATTTATTTACAATTTCATAGGATTTTGACAATAAACAGCTTGTTCTACACATCAGGATTCCTTCACACTTGCTGCAGGAAATCCAGCCTCATGAAAATTGTGCTCTTTCATGTAAGGTACAGCTACAAATAAACAGTAAACCTGATTAAATGATCCCCTTGAAAACAGTCAATATTTTCTGCTAATTATAATGAAGAAGGTATGAATGAAACTTCTGTTCAGCAAAGATGCTCCATGAACCACAGACAGACATGATCCAGCAAAGCCCCAACACAGAACTGCAGAAACTGTCCCCATACCAGAATAGGACTATATATTTCTTATCTATAAATTACTATGAGAAATATCAACTTCTGTCAGTCTCATGAAAAAAATACCAGATCCAGAGCTGTGCAGCCATAAACCTGAAACAAGGAGTAACTGGGGCAGATGCTGCAGCAGCAGTCCATGACTTAAAAATCAGTCAGCAGGACAAGGCCTATCATGCAAAAGTGCACAAAAGTGTGCTACAAGCTATATTTTAAACCCTGTATTTTTATGCCTAGAGAAGTAAAGACTACTGAATATTAACAATCAAAAGGCAAAGAATGCAAAAAGCTGTCTAACAGGCAGGCCTGGCACCTGTCTTTGCAGAGGCAAACATTTTATAGACTAATGGCTTATGAGGTTGTACACCATCACACACACACACACAAAAAAAAAAAAAAAAGGCAAAAAATACAATATTTATTACCATTACAAAGCTTAAAGCTGGATCAGAGACCAGTCTCCCAAGCAGATCAGTATTTCCTTGGACTAGTCACGCAACGCTGAGGATTGTCTCCAGTATCTCTAAGGGATACATTGTTATGGAGGGAGAAAAAGATTATTAAGAACACCAGGATTTAAAGCATTACTTAGAATGGTAGTCACAGCAGAAGTTCTGGCTTCTGTGAAAATATGATTATTTATGAGGGAAAAAAATTCTTAAGGTTGGCTTGGACAATGTTCCTTGGGAGGTTAAAAAAAAGAAAAAGAACTCAAGTCTGCATTTCATTCTTTCCTTTACATCTTCACTGGACTGGCTGAACCAAATCAGCAGGATGCTGGGTGTGTTTACAAGCATAATTATGTCTGTGATTTTCAAGGATACTTTTCTTTTTTCAAAAAAATCATACAGCCTACAGCAGAGACATTCCTCATTTTCAAGGAGTCTACAGGCACTGTAGGTGTGATGGATCCTGTCTCCCCAAGTGCCATCCAGAACAGCTGCTCAAAGCCTACTGACTAATAAGGGGCAAGAATGTCACCCTACATTAACAGCTCCAGTTACAACACAATAGCAATTATCAAAATATTCACTTCTAGGTAACTTGCCACGTTACAGACACATAACCTAAGTTTCCAGATTGATTTATGGTAGGAAAAAACCAACAACAAACAAAACAACTGAACTGTAGGAAAAAGAATCAGAATAGCTTAAGAAAAAATAAATTCATGCTTAGAGTGTTAAAAATAACACAGATGAGTCATAATTACCAACAACAAATGGAAGCTCATGCCCTGCTGGAAGTGGCTTGCTTAGACATCTTCAGAAAGAAAACAAACACACCTGCTTTCAAAATAAAACACAAATCTGAAATTTAAAACAGAAATAAAGGGATGATAAATGAAAAGCAGTAACATGCACGTTGGTCCTCAGCTCTACATATTTAGGAAACCAGCAGTACAATGAAGGAGTGGAGACGTTAAATGTTCTCACAGTATTTTGTGAGTACACTTGAAAACCTCCAGCTTACATTGAACACACTAAGTGGTTAAAACTGTTTTAATGTGAAACAGAGTAACAAGAAAGGCACCAAAGCTGTTCATGTTACTTTCCCTCAGTCATCGAGGACGTTGATGCCTGTAAGCACCACATAAGCATCTTTGCAAATTTCCTACTGCTAATTCCTATTCCAAGGCAGGGCTCTTGATTTCTAATTATAGTCTTAATGGGAAATTGAGGGAAAAAAAATACTCAACTAGTCGAGTAAGAGATTAGGACCTGCTCTTTCTACCAAAGTAAAATCTCTCTCCAAAGTCAGCTTTTTCCTTTCAAAGCTATTGAAAATGACAATACTATTTTTGTTTTGCCTTTTTAAACAGCTTTTGTTCTGCGAATGCACTTGTAAACAGAAGTTATGGTCCTCTTGCACTTTTCTAGCCATGAAAACAGCCTTCATTAAGGCAAGGCTTCTGCCACTGCTCCCTCTGGTTCTCATCATTAGAGCATTAATTAGCACTGTGCTGATACACAGTGTCTGCAGCACAGCTCATCCAGGAGCCTGTCAAGTCCCATCTCCAGCTCAAGGCAGAAGAGAGGAAAAGGGAACAGCCCCACTTGGGTATAGGAGTGATGGGGTCAAGAAACCAGGCGAGACAGAGTAAAAGGTTAAAGTTATTTTGTCTCACTGCAGCTGTAAGGCAGGTAACACCTGGCAGAAGAAATTAAAACAAATGGTAATATGTTCTGGTTGAAGTAGCCCAAGAAGGAGAAATACTTTATCTTGGTGCCAGGAAGAGGCATAAGAAAGGACAGGGACCAATTGAACAACCAAATACACCTTGAGCAAAATGAAGAGAAATCAAGGTGACTACTGCAGCGTTTCTGTGCGTGTCTTTGGCTGCCCAACAATGCTGCGGCTCAACTGGCTCCTAAAGGAAAGAAATCTGCAGGACAGGTTCTTGTTTGCCTTCTTTCCAACTTCCCTCTGTCAGCAGCACCTGGGGGCAGGGGCCAGGAGCTGCAGACTGGCCCTGCTGTGCAATCACTGGGGCAGGACCTGCCATGGGGCCAGGGCTGGGGGCACAGGGACAGCCCCAGGAGGGCTGGGCTGGGACACTCAGAGCTGGGGTGTCCTTGGGGCACAGTCACTTCCTGATGGATTCATCCCTCTGAGCTGCAGGGGAAAGGCTGAACAACCTCCATTTCATGTGAACAGTCTTAGCGTGTCATACCACCTCTTGTAAGAGACATTTTAAAGTTACTAATGAAATATGTAGTGGCACTCCACATGGTGTGTATATGAATTTGTGTATCAACACAAGCTATTTATCTTCTGCAATGATTAGACCCTGTGATAATAAGTATCAACAGCAGAAAAGAGACCATCTGATGTCAGAATATACAGGAATTTTAAGTTATAGAGTTAAAATTTTACAAAGTATCTACTTTTCTTTCCATTCAAGAAAGATCTAAAAACTGGATTTCCACAAGAGTGATTTGTATCCACAGTCTGCCAAATCATCCTAGTTCTCTTCTTAAATTATCTTTTTCTCCATCTGTCTACACTTGGTTGGTTGTCTACACTTCCCATGCACTTGGTTTTCTTCATGCAAAGGACAGATATATCCTCATCTCCCACCTACCAAAATGGCACTGTAATAGAAACATTTAACTATTAATAATAGGTGTGCCTTGCATCCACACAATTCCTTTGCCAAAGTTAAATCACCACTGAAACTAAGAGCTTTGCATCACTATTCAACAAAAGTAAAACAACAACAAACCAGGCCAAGAATGATGAAAATAAATGGACTATCATGTTCCAGGCACAACCAAGTTTTTCCCCATGCTCTCCCATAAAAAGCATTAGAAAGCTTCATAAATTTTTAAAACTATTTTCTCGTTTGATAAGGTCAGCTCCTGCATCAGCACAGGCTCTTACCCTCCATGTCATGCATTTAGCACTGCATAAGGAACACACTGAACACAGCTGTGCTCTTCTTCTGCAGCAGCTCCCAGCAATAACTTCACATGGCACATACAACATTCATCATGTAGATGAAGGAAGGCTGTTGCTATTGCTTTTGAACTGTTTTCCATAACTTGTTAAGCACTAAATGACTCGCCCAACAGTAGGGAAAGATCTTTATAAGTCAACACACTTGGGGAATAGTCTGAAATATATAGAAGACTTAAATAAAAAATTCTTGTAAAACATCGCAGATTTACAAACTCAACAAAAAATTCTTCTGGGTGGCAGCTCTCAATTCAACTATCTGAGCTTTAAGAATTGAATGTTACTTCAGGGCAGTTTTAGTGCTGATTTCAGCCATAGCCTATGAGCTGGTCAGAAAGAATTTAGAAGTCTTACAGCATCCTCTGCTATTCTAGCAAGTAAACCAAATAACTAATTTTCAAGTGAAAAAACTAATCTACGATTTTTAACTCTCTCTCACTTGAGAGTTTTACCTCTTAATCTATTTCCTGAGGGAAGTCCTTTTCATACTTTAAATTTAATCTCCTTTTACATCAAATGCTTAAAAAGGCACTGAGTCTATCCAACAGTATAGGTCATAAAACCTCACTTGGCCCCTTTTATTTAAAGGGTCTGCATAGTAAAAGCCATCATTTCCTCATATAATTACATGATCATCATCATCTTTTCCAGCACTGGTAGTTTTAGTTATTTTTCACAGAAGGTAAATGCAATAATTTTGGTCAGGTTGTTAAAACAATACCTGGCCCTGCAAGTACCCTTGGTCTTACCTGGCACCAGCAGCAAACACACCCTCTGTCAAGCCCTCCCTGCACACCTAACCCCAACTGCAGATTGTGCTATCCTACAAATACCCAACAGATACAAGGGCAATCCCTTTTTTTCCCATTCAATCTGAAGCTAACTGCAGTAGCTGCACTTGGGTTTTTTTTGTTTTGATGCCAAAAACCTTACCATTTGTAATATAAACTTAGATTCTTCTAAAATCATAAAAAACAGAAATGCAAGTTTTAGTACCAACAGTCAGTGTTGTAAGGCATAAAAATAAGAGGATCAGTGATAACACTATATTTTAGACAAAGACATACTAAAAAAAACCCAGAGAATTTTGATCCCAAATGATGAAATAAGGAAGTGTGAAGTATCATATTTGTGTGACAAGTGCACTAGAAAGGTAAGATACTCATTACTCAATTCTATATCAGAGTTCATGAATTTTACACTTAACTCCTTAAACTTCAGTGGCATGAGAGTTTCCAAAATGTGCTGCACCATTGTGAACCATAATAATTTCATTAGTAACTTGACTAAATACTGAGCAACTCATATAATCTCAGTTAATCCTAATATGACCAATCAAATACTTGTATGTTCTTAAAAGCTTATAGTCCGAACAAAAGATGTTACAAACAAAGATAAATCCTTCTGTTAACCACAGTAAGGTCAAGATGGAGACTTGATTCACATAAATGTGACTGAGAGCTGACTGTGATTCCACAGAGGGAAGCACCACCATCCTTGTAACAACAGCTGTGCAGCCATGAAGACCAAACCACCGAGAGGCAAAAACCCACTCCCATGGCCATGGTATGATAAGCATCCTAAAATTATCTGGCATTTTCAAAAGGTCCACCAAACCCAAAGACACCAGCCTGATGACATAGAGCAAGCACCCATGGGGGTTAACATGATCATCCAAATTCCCAGCATCTGACTTCAGTTGCATAAAACTTCTGGGAAAACAAAGATTTAACTTTAGCTTTCAGTTACAGCCACTGTAAAACCCAGATTGTGACAAGCAGTGATGCTTCAGAACAAGAGTCATGTCTAAGTGAAAAATAATAGCATCAATTTTTAGTGGTGCCCTTTTGAAGTAGCTAAAGAAACAGATCACTGACTAAGACAAGAAAAAGCAGTGACAAGTATAAACCCACTATGGGTTTCAATACTATATTTAAATCATATTTTTATATCTGTGGAATACTACAGATGAAAATTAAAGTCTTGAATTGACAGCTGTAGAGCAAGAGGAGTTCTATCTCCCTGACAGTAAAAGAGATTGAAGTTAGAAACTTGCAAGTTCTTCAGCTCNCAACAGTAAAACAGATTGAAGTTAGAAACTTGAGAAACTTGCAAGTTCTTCAGCTCCCACTTCTGTTACACACACGTTTGGTATCTCAGGAGACAAACAGCAAGGAGACAACCAAAATGCTTTCTGGCAGTTTTCCTAGCACAGGTATCCATCTTCAGTGGCACCCACTGCAGCTTTGCATTTCCAAAACAGAGACCTAGCACGAAGACATCTTTCCAGCAAAGTATTTTCAGGAGTTCCTTTCCTTCTTTCTGTTACAATTCTGTGAATTATTTTTCACATTATGTGATTCCAAAGGTGCATAAAAGCCAACCATTATCTTTGTGCTTGTATTTGTCTGAATACAATTGCTGAAAACAGCAATACAGTTTTCATAAACTCTTATTACAGTGAAACAGCAGTAGTGAAAATGAGAACATTTACCTTAGCACTGCTCTTTTGAGGAGCAAATGCTCAGCTCCATTACAGGAAAATAGGATCAGAATTATGTAGGAACCACCATGATCCCTTCATACCAAGTTTTCTAGCTTTATTGCAACTCCATGCCTAAACATAAATTAGTATAATAAAGATGGGGAGAAGAGGCTCGGGAATGTATTCCTTACTTGTTATCAAAATAATACCCTGGTAGGCAAAATGGAGGTGTACCAACTCAGCAGAAAGGAGAACAGCAAACATAAGCAAGAGGACTGAACATACAGAGCTGCCAAGTCTCTCAGGTAAGGCATATGAACTTTCTATAATAACTGAAAAAATATAAATAAGCAATAATTACATAGTCACCTACTTCAGATTAACTGCTAGTTCACAAAGGTTTACCTTTTTGGATTAGCAGACAGGGAGCAGGTAATATCTGAAGTGACTAATATTGACTGATGTCATATTATCACAGAACTTGCAGAGTTAATCAATATATGGAGTCAACAGATATAGAGAAGTCATGTTTGGAACACGCTATATCAACCAAGGAGGAAACAGGATTTAAAAGCAATATTGGAAAGTTTAATCTTCAATGTTTTTAAGCCTCTCACTTGGGTGTCTAAAGCTTGGGTCTCAAAGCAAGTGAGATTGATTCCACAGCCTGATTAAAAAGCCAAGTAGATAAACTTTAAAATATATTTGTGTATCAATAACAATATAATGGTTTATCTTAGAAAAGGAGTCATAAAATTCTTTTGTGGAAAATTAGCAACTTATTTCAATTGAATAAATTCACTTTCTCTATTATAATATTCACTATCTCTATCTTAGCACTGTTCACCTATGAAAAACATCAAATGATGAAATAGCAATTAACAAAAAATCTTTCCTTAAGTTTTACTCCAAGGGCAATTGTACACAGTGTTATTTCAGTAGGGACTGACTTTGTGAAGAAAGTAAGTTTAACATGATGTAAATTTATTTTTAAATAAACCCCTAAACCCTCTGGTAACCATTAAGTATTACCATCCGATAAGATGTTATTACACTCTCTGTCTCTGATTTTCTAGAAACAAGATACAAAAGCACTGCTCAATATCCTCAATGCAAAAAGTTGGGAGGAAGGGTTAATATTATCAGACTCTTCTAAGTTTTAGTACAGTGGAAACCTGGCATTGGTCTGATACAGTCCAGGATGATGGAAGGGATGCTGAAATAGCCAGAGAATGGGATTAATTCCGTGCTCAGAAACCTGATCTGGGCCTCTTGAGCCATATGTGAGGTAGCAAAGCCAGAATGCAATATGTGTCCTCACCAAGAAAATGGATTCAGCATATAAATAAATCAGAGTGAATTTAAAATAACTAACTTCAACTTTTCCCTTCCAGGGATGAGAAATTGGAAAGTGCTGAGGGATTTTGTCTCGTTACCTAACTACTTTTAAGAGACATCTCATTACAGAGCTTCCAGAACCAGCAATGGAAAGCACAGCTTTTTTTATAGGAGTCACATTGCTAGCCAAAAAAATCTTACAGCTATGCAGTATGAACAACAGGGATATGTTCCCCCAGGCAGGCCAGCTTCCTGATTCAGCTCCCTCAAACTAAAACACACCCAGACTTTGAGGAGCAACCCTTGCAAAAAGCAAGATGGGTGAAAGCAGGGACAAGGTCTAAAAGTTTAAGCTTCTTCTGTTTTAGTTTTATTATTGTTTTTAGTTTTATATATTATTATTTTAGTTTTATTATTATTCAAATTCCAATTCAAATAGCCAAATGATCACCTTAGGTAAAGGATGCAATTTGTAGCAGTTGAATATTGGAACTTCTCACTAAGCAACAGGGTATCACAAAGAGCACCTGCAATAGCTTCAAGCAGCCTTCCAACAAAACTATATTTCTAATTCTGTCTAAAATAAAAACACAAACAGAAAACAACTGAAGCCTCCATGATTTCCACAGATAGAGACTTAAGCTATCAAATAAGCAACTTTAGGAAAATTACAGGAAATCAAAGGTTCAATACTTAGTAAGGTTTTCCACTTAACCATTGTCTGGAGGTGTCACCTTGTATTGAAGATACACGCAGAATTAAAATCAAATCTTTACAGTATCTCAGGAAGATCAACTGATTGCCCATCTGTCAAAAGAGGGAAGAAGCCAGTTCCACTATGTGACAACATGAAGGCCCCCCAGCAGATCCCAGACAGTCAAGAACAGTTATCACAACTTGACAAGTTGAACTAAACTGTTGTGCTGCACTGTGCAGAAAAGGCAGCTACTCAAGTCAATAGAATCTAAATCATGTTAGTGTTTAATTTCTGCAATCTAAAACATACCTGGACGAAAACATTAAGTCTATCCAATCTTTGTAGAATTAGGATGATATTATCCAAGCAGCCAAGCTGACTGCTTAACTATCCCAAGAATTAAAATTTCTCAAGCTGGAGAGAGATAAAAAAAAGGATACAAAAGACCATTTCTTCACCACATCTGAACCCCAAACTAGAAATAAAACACCTTATATCCATAAATCTGTTCCCCTCTTTGATAAACTATACAGGCTTTTAGTTTATAAATCCACTACACTTGTATGGTCAGGAAAAAAAAAAATCACATCACCTGGTAAAAATTATTGCCAACATAAAAAAGAACCTCTGATGACAGCTAATACTCATGCTCAGTGCTACCTTAGCAGATTGCTGGTACTGTTTATTCAGAACTGTGCAAGCATATTTATTATGTGGCATTTATAAATTGAGTCAATACACAGGTCAAGCTACAAGCATGTAGTAGTGCCACAACACATTTTTCCTATTTACTGCACTTCAACACTGGCTCACAGTGCATTACTATTTTCACAGCAGGGTGCTTTTTCCTCCTTAATTTCCTGTTTAGAATGACTTATAAGAGTAACTTAACTCCTCCAGCCAATTTGATCTCTCCAATTCCTTCAAATATACTGGAGAAATCTGAAATAACAGTTACTTCACCAGTCATAAGATCATACTGCTCTTGCACCACTAGACCCTGCAAAAAATCTTTTAAAATATAAAGCTCTTAGAATTGTAAGATTAACAAGAGTAATTTATAAGAATAAAATTTTAAAAAAAAAACCAAACCAAAAAACCAGAGCAAGCTTGTTTTGAAGTTTTTGAAAGTATCAATCTGCAGTTTGTGTAGTTGCCACAAAGCTCTTTGCAAGTCCCTCACAGTCCAACAGAATTTGGGGAGCCAAGGTTCATCTGGGACACATAGGTACCATGGAAATTGAAAACTGTAATTAAAAAAAATTGAACTATAAAAAGACAAAATCCACTGTAATCCTATGTAATCACCAGACTTGGAACAAAAAAGGATGACACAGAGATCCACCAGTGATAGTCAAAGTTAGTTATTGTGCCTTGACCCTGGATGCAAACCAGTTGCAGAGACAGGAACATTCCAGTCTCTGGACTGATGGCAATGGGCTGCAAATGATTTCCCAGATGCAATGAGAGAGATTTTTGTAACACATCTAGTCATACTGAGTGTTTTTTCCAAAGGTCTGAGGTAGGGCAGTTCTTCTTGCCAGGAAGCTCTGTTTAGCAGGCTCTGACTTTTCCAGCTCTCTTTTATCCAACAGCAAGGCCAAAATAAATTCATCACATTTACCTGTCAGTTTCTGCCTTCCAATTTTCCTAGACCTTTCAGTAGCATATTGAAAATTCATTACTACCGACAGCAGAATTGGAAATCAGAACGTCAGTGTCTTGTTTGCCCAAAAATGCACAGTCTCCATGTGCAGCAGGAGGTAGTGCCATTATGCACTGGCACAATAGCATGGTGTCTAATATCTAACTGGTCAACTTCAAAAGTTACTACCTTGATTCAAAATTATAGAAAATGCAAATATATATACTTTTTTTTTTTTTTTCCTCAAGCACAACTTGGGAAGTGTGGGGAACTGTTTAGAGAACTCTACAAAAAAATTCTGTTCTGGACATGATCAAAAACTTAATTCTACACTAATTAAATATTAAAGCATGTTCCTATGAACAAAACCACGAATCTTTTCCTCACTGAGGAGGAAAGTGAAAACAGTCAGAGATAGGAAACAAACACCTCACACAGCAAAAGTTGTTTTACTCGAGTCAAAGCAGCTACAAGGAAGGGAGAACTGTGATCTCACCCTCAAATCGAGTGCGAACAATCACTTTTACTCAATCAAACCAGGCAAGAGGGCTACCATGGCTACAAGAGGTAAAGGAGCTTATTCCAGGACAAAAAGAAAAGACAAGGCAACTGCAAGCCCTGTCACCTCCATCTGAACAATTTTTGCGGTATTTTCCATACCCTGGACTATTTCACCTTGAAAACATCTTTTTTTTTTTTTTTTTTTTTCAATTTTGAAAAGTCAATTCTTTTTTCAATTATTACTCTCCAAGCATGAGTACTTTTCAAACTCTGGACTATCCATCACTATTAAAATATTTTTGTTACTTCCAAACCATTTTAGGAAAGTGAAAAAAAGACCACAGTTTCTTGTAAATAGTGTTAGCAGAATTGCTGAGCATAATCCAGGATTATCATAGTGAGATGAAATAGCCTAAATAGGTCAGCATAGTACACTTCACCATACTCTTTATTTTTCACTATCTTTACCATATTCTCTATCTTTCAAAAAATAGCCAACAGAGATATTTTTCAAAGTTTTCCCATTTCTTTTTCATGAGAAAATAATAAAATCATATTTTACTCCTTGGTGCCAAGTATATGCTAGGGAAAAAACCCACAACAAAAAAGTTTTGAACAATTCTCCTTTTGTAATAAAATCCAGGTATTTGCAAGGTTGGGTTTTAACTTCAAATACGGAAAAACATAATAGATCTTTTTAGCAGAGATTTTGGCCCAGTAATTTCTTTTTTCCCCCAGAATAAAGCAACTGCAATTACTACAAAAATAAGCAGAATGTGCATGACCTAGCAGCCTCAGAGAGCTCACTACTAGAAAATGACTTTATAGTTTGAACTTGAGATTATATGCACTTTTTTCACTAAGGTTCCTCACCTCTTATTATTTATATTTGCCTTCTTCTTTATGGCATTTGAAGATTTTTTTTTTTTAAGCTAATTTGGTTTAGGAAAATCATACACAACTTCAGAGTGATGTGACTATGCTACTGGTCACCCATGAAACAAGAGTGAAAATATTTAAGTAAACAATAATGAGCACACATTATCCAGGGTCTTGTGTTATAGATGGAAGAGGATTTTAGACACTAATTTATGTACTCTGCCATGGGATCCCATCTAACAAAATTTTCTTAGCAAAGGACCTTAAAGGTCCTGGCAACGTTTTGTTCTGACAGCTAATGGATTTTTATTATAAGTGGTGAATTTAGCAAGCCTCTTAACTTGCTGAATCATACTTCTGTGGAAGGTCAAGTCTCATTCCTGGGCCCATCAATCTCCAACCTGGTCTTCAAATTGCTGCTGCTTCATGAAATTAATCTGCAATATCACCTAACCTATACCAACTCCTCACATTATATTTGTGACCATTAGATTTTCCTGAATTGATTTTACATCTCAGATAAGTGTAAATGGAAACAACATATTGAAAAAATAATATGGTAAACATTTGACTGCCAGTGTTGGAAATTGTTTTAAAATAGAAGTGTCAAAAATGAGAAAGCACAGTTCTATATTGTAATTAGCAACTATGAGTGTTATACAGAAGTTTGAAATTCCCTCAGCATTGGGCCACAAATCCTGAGGAACTTCAGGAAGTAATTCTTGTCTGCTTGTCCTGTCCAATGCTAAGCTGCAACTCAAACCATGCAAATATTTTTATATTTGGAAGATAAAATGCATAACCTCTTAATCCAAACGTATGTATAAAGTCAGAACACCTACCAGATAAAAGTCAAAATATTTTGTTGAGGTTTGGTTTCTATTTTTTTACACAAATTGTCTTACAACACCTAGATCAGTCAAAAAATAAGTCAAATAATTATTTTTAAGGGGGAAAATATCAGTCATATGATTTCTGCAACCATATCCTACATTTTTGCATTTGACACCACAATGGATGATGCTTTACTAACCAAAGGAAAGGCCAGATCTCACCAGCAGTAACTCCTGCACAAGTGTCACGACTTTAGAGCAGTTGTACTGAAGGCAAAAATGCAAACTCACCAGCTTATAGAAGCTAATCCTTAGTCACTCTTTCATTCTGAGAGAACAGATCAAAACCATGGTGGATTTGCAAATGTTTGTTAGCATTCTGAAAGAACATTTGGCATATATAAGGTAAGCTGTAACATTCAGAATTGCCACTGGTACTTAAAATATAAAGCCTTTTAACCACATCAAATGCAAGCCTTTAAGTTCATACCCCTTCAAGCAAAAGGAAATGTGAGTAAACATGCAAGTAGCAATGTTTGTCAACCTATAGAGAGATGTCACTCAAAGAGTAGTGGCAAAATTAACAATTCAAGGTGTTTTTCTACTTTTCTCCTATGCATATAAGTCACATGTATTATAACTACCACAAAAGTTTTTGAAGGGTCAGTATTCACAATCATAGGCAGATTTGGTTTTCAGGAAGGAAGTAGAAGCAAATTTGCTTAGGTTAGCAGAGAAATATTACCAGGTTTTCATGGCTGGAATTTTACATGTTAGAAATGTATTTCTTCATATTATATCTCTATAATAAATACCCTGATGCTCTTTGAACATCATCTACTTCCTGTGCTTAAAATTCACCATGACTACCTGCTTCTACAGTCCTCCCCTAAGTTCACCATCCTAATGAAATAAATTTTGGAAACATCTGGCCTCGAGCATCCTAACTGAAGCACAATCATGCTCTCACGTTAACTCAAAAATAGCACATGAGATCACTTCTTCAAAATAAGGTTTTGCTCTTCCACAGTATTAACAGCAGACTGATATCAAGTGTTGTTCAACAGCCATTTTAAGGCTGAATCCACTGGTTCTAAATAGGAAATAAACCCGAAAATTTAGGCAACACATTGTTAGTGTATGGCTTTGCAAAAACCATAAAATAAAAGTTTCTTGGTTTTCCTCTCTGCCAAATTAATTATATTTGTCTCCACTATGTACACTATATTAGTCAGCACCATTTTTCAATTTCCAGTGAAGAAGTTCTTGGATCATCTGCTGATGGGCCATCAGACAATTTCACTGCTTCTTAGGCTACACCTCCACTTCAGAATATCCATGCTCTGCAACAGGCTGTGAGATTATTCAGAGTGAGGATCTGATCTGAGTACACTACAGCTTTCTTACATCCTCATGCCCATGTTTTCTTTCCTTGGACACCAGGATTCAGACTGAATGAAGAAGCAAAAGAAAAGGAAAAATTAGTATCATGTGCTTGGGGCCCATCCCAGTATTAAATCAGACATGGAGCAGCTGTGAGGTAGGACATGGAAAGCACTCTAGTTAACAGAAAGGGGTAAGTCCAAAAAATGTGGTTCTAAGTTTAGGTACCACACTCCTAATTTTGACAATTCAGTGAGGTGGGATTGTTCTTGACCTACACATTTCTGTCATGGCCCTCTGCATGCCCCTTAATACTGTCATGACTGACAAGGGGGTTAAGCAGTTTTTTGTCTGGAGGGGTTTTGTGGGTGGTTGGCTTGGGGCTTTTTTTAATATAACAGTGAGCACAAGAGTAAGAAGTTCAAACACATCATCCATTTACACAAGTAAAAGACAAAGCTACAAATTCAGTGGATTTTTGTCAACAAAATGTTACAAAAGTCACAGCCTTGATCAGGAAAATGCCAACACACATAGCAAGGTCTTTTATTACAGCTAGTCTTACTGTTTAGAATGATATTCCCTAATTCTAATTCTGCCAACACCATGTAGAAGTAGTGCAATTCTACATATATAAGCAACTGAAATACTTTGAAATATTAACTGCAATAAGGAAAAAAAACCCTGCAATGGAATAATTTAATATTAAGTCTCCTATAACAAGTATCACACAGTATTTTTAAAAGCTCATGTCTGAAATAATGCTTATGTAATTTATTATTATTATTATTTTTTAATGAGTAAGGGCCTTTAAAAATGCCTCTCAACAGCACTACTTAACATACCTTCCTCTAAAAATGATTCATACAACCAGGCTAGTTACACATTTTTATCAAGAAAATCCTGTATGTTGTGGACTACTCTTACCACTAACAGATATGAATAAACAAAAATAATTTGTTATTTGATAGAACATGACCAGTTTTGGGTACCTCAGTCTCCAGCTATGCACCACAGTAATTCATCACAAAAAAATAAAGTAAAGTAAAAAAATCAGTTGAAACTCAAGCTCAAATACCATCTTGTGCACTCTAACTTCAAAATATTTCTCCAGAACAAATTCTGCACACAGGAAATCAACCATCATTCAGTGACTAGGCAAGGAGAGTGAAGCTGTGTTATTTAAAGTTGGGAAATGCTCCTGAAATTTCCTCATCCATTATATAATCATAAAGCCCTTTTAGCATCTAGCAAAAATATATCAACTTTTAGAAGTATAAGTATATATTATCACAGTCCACATAGGGAAGAAGAGAGCAACTACTACTCTCCCTCCTTCCTTTCAGTAACAGCAGTCCATCCTTTTTTTTAACCTTGCAAGACTTGCAATAACAGTACTATGACATTTATCATGATCCTCAAGTGATGACTGAATTTAGATACTTTATTACAGGAGTGATCTATTCAGCCCACAGTGTGGGAGGGTGCCTTTTTATTGGAGGAATTTCTGCATTCCTTTTCACAGTTTTATTTCTCACATGAAAAGACTCCCATATTGCATGGCTGTTTACTTTCTCTTTAAAAAAATCTAGATAAATAAAGAATTATGGTCAACTAATATTTCCTACAAACTTCTATTAACCCTATGCAGTGATCATTTCAGTTCTGCAATGCAATTGTAACTCCAACATGGGAGAAAAGTCACAAAGACAAGAACATTATTTTAGGAATTGTCTCCTTTCCACTAAAGACATCAGCTCTTCTAGAAGTGTCTGTAAATCACTTTATCATGAGTATCATTTCAACAATCAACTGGGTTGAACAAGGTCTTGTCTTCTGGGGCTGGGTGGTCACACAGACTGACATGCCTTTCGAGTATTTTGCTTTAGAAAGATATTTAACTGATCAATGAGCAAATTCCTCATACTTCAGAAGGTTAAGCCACAAAATGCAGTGGCACTATAAAAGAAACGATTGAGTTTTGCAAAGTAAGCATTGCCTTTGATCTGATCTGCTACAATTCAGATACTCCACATCACTCCTGGAGGGCCTGTTCTGTGTCGCTGGAAACAGGAACAAGCTATTTATGTCAGCACTTCATGTTGGAGGTGATCTCTGCATTTGCCTCTCACAAGCATTTGATGCTCTTTCAGATTACAAAAAATATTAAGGAAAAAAAATGTAAATGCTGATTTTGAAAAAAAAGGAAAAAATATGTACAAGCCTAATATGTATTTCTTAAGATCAGGTCTGCCATATTTCCAGTACAGTTTTTTAAGTAGTTCTATTATTTTACTGTTACCACTTTGTACACCTCCACAAGCATAATGAATATACCACAGTAAAAATAAAGCTCTGCAGCATAGCATGATATTCTGAGCTCAGACTTATGCATTCACCACAGCTTTTCTGCTCTTTTAGGCTTTTGAATGCATTCTAGTTTGCTGGAAAAGCAACACTTGTTATCTACTATTTGCATTTTCATTTTCTATTCATTTTGCTTCATCTTTACATTACTCAAACAGTGCTGACAATTCCATCTAATTCATCTAATTCAGTGGTTCAGTTGCCTTGAAGAGAAGGAATATAATAATTTTCCCAAAGTCAGTATATCAGCCAGCAGCATCCCAAACTGGAGAATCAGATGTTTCTGAGACTGTTCTGAATTCAAACACTTTGGCCCAAAACCTGGCTGCCATCATAGTACACCCTTTTTGATTAACTGATACAGAATATGCTCTTTGGTCATCTTTCTTTTTTCCCTTTCCTCTACCAACAGAGTTATCTGAAGCTGAAATTAGTGTTAACTCTAATTATCAGCCTGTACACTAAAATCTTTTCTCCTAGGAGGCTCATGGTTACTATTCAACTTGTCTAATCTGTCAGAGGGTACAATGCAAATGAGTGCAACTCATTAGCTGCTAACCCATCATCTTCATATCACAGTGAAAACAATGACTGGGAAGTAATCCAATTTCACTCTGCATCTCATGTATTCAGTGGCTGCTCTCCCTGAGCTAGGCTAACTTGCCAAAAGGTAATGAGAGCAATTTAAGTTTTCAGGAAAGACAGAACTGGGGAACAATGTATAACCCGAGAAAAGACAAATTAAATGTGGCCAAAGGAGTGAATCTGAACATAAAGTTAGGTGTCCAGGGCAAAGTTAATGTGAAGAGAATTGGGGTATCCCACAGCTTAACTAGATACATATGTTACACAGTATTAAACCATACACCTGCTGCAGAGCAATGGCACCAAACAAAAGGAAAATTGTTTGAGAAGGGAAACGTGCATAAAACATTATTATGCACATCTAGAACATAAAAAAGAAATGTCAGCAACCAGGCCAAATGTATATACCTCACAGTTCAAGCTACACTAAACACACACAAAACCAACAACCATGGTACAGAGAGAAAATGCTTGCATCGACATATAAGATGTATATAAATAAATAAATAAAATCATGAGAAGACCCCTTCTATATATTTTTTGTCTCAGTTATTCCTAGTGACAACACATACTCCTCTCCATGCAGTTCCAAACAATTTATGTGGCACTTGGCCACTTCATAAAACCACATGAAAAGCTGGAACATCTCACCAGGAAAGTGGTGATCGTGGCCCTGTAGAGAGCATTTCAGGAGGGTCCATGCTTCCTAGTGTCCATTGGAATCCAAGGCACATTCCCACTTTGGACAGGTCACAGTCCCTCACACTTGGTGGCTAAAAACATTTATGGGCTACCATGGCTTTCCAGCAGCCTGTCAAAATTTTGTTGATGATGGGCAGTCATCTGCATGTCACATCCCATGTCTCTGCACAGCAGAGAGTGACTGGCAGCACCTGAAGACCAGTGACAAGCTAGGAGATTTATTACTTTATCACCTGGTTTCAGTTTTTTTTAGTCACCAAATATTATTGGTCTTTTTTTTTCAAACTATAAATGCAGTTTTCATATTTTAATTTTATTTTTATTATCAAATAAAAGAAAAATCCCTTTTTTATAAACTTGCCTATTGAATATTTGGACTTTATATGGCCACTACATTTTTTAAAATGACAATTTAATGCTGCACAGCCACAGCACAGGTTTGTGTATACACAAGGACAATTAAGTGCTCTCTGAAGGATTCCTGAAGAAGCCTTAAATCAATTATTCTGCTTTAAGGAGGTAAGCTATCTTTAGGAAGATTTTTTTCTCAATTTTGAGAAAACAAAATTAATGGCTTCAATATGAAAAAAACTATTTAAAAAATCATCTTCCATACAAATTGATTACATTTTTAGAATAAGTCTGACCTAAGAGAACTATCCATCTTTCACATTACATGAACTCTTATTTGGAATAAACACATGAGGAATAACCCACTCCATCAACATAACCAAGAAAATCACTTTTGCATTTTTCATAGCCAATTCTGTCAAAGGCTACAGGATAGAACATCACAGCAGTATACAATTCATGACAACTTCACAATCTCCAAAATTTTTACAACAGAACAAGTCTGCAACTACTGATCACATGTAAGGCTTCAGCTTTTAACTCTGTTGTAGATGGTTCATTATTCTCTTTTCACCTCTAAACAGTAGCCACATTTCCACTGAACTTAAGCTAACTCCAGCATCAACTGGACATACTTCCACATTCAAGTAACTTTTCTATTACCAACAATATGAAAATCTTATTAAAAATACATGCAAGTATGAGTGCACACTCCTTGCCCATTGGGCCTAAGAAGAAAGCATCTTTGGTTAACCTACACTTCATAAGCTTTGCTAGTTTCTCAGGAATTCATCCAATGCTCAAAGTTCTCAATGCTCAAATACAACTTTCTTGACCACTTAATTTGGAACGTGCAGTGAGTGATACCACTAAACCTTAAATTCACACAATTTTTTTTTTTTGGTTTCAATCCTTTCTGAAATATATTGGGCATAAGTTAGTTTATCCTATGCACTGAAATACTCCCTTGTAAAATACCCATTTTAAACACAAACTGAATTCATAACTGCAAAGCAACAACTTATACAGAAGTCAGGAAAAGCATTGAAGCCTCTTATTCAAGCAGTTGGCATACTCTCTCAAACAAATAAAAATCATGACAAATTAAATAACACTTATTAACCTGGAAATTTTCCCCATAGCTTGATATCCATAATAAAAAGTCTTGGCTTTAAATCTGCACATACAATTTTTCCAATCTTATCACTATGAATAGTCCTTAAAATAGGACATCAGAATTTAGATTGCTTAATTAACATGACTAGAAGGCAACTGTGACACTTATTATAAGCTAGTAATTATAAAAAACTCAAGTCATAATATTTTTTAGGACACTGTTCAGACTAGATCCATACTAGCAAATTAAACACCAGCCAGGTGTTCCTGAGGAGCAGAAGTAAATCCCTCCATTCTATAAGTTTTTGATGGAGACATCTCTAGCTTGCTTTCAGCCCATGCCAGCTGCCCACCTCGCAGACAATTCTCAGGCACAGTTCAGGGTGAGCAGGGGTCAGCCACCATTCCCAACAGAGCTTGGCTGTAGCCCAATATGGAGAGAAAGAATTGCAGAGCATGAATGAAGGCTCCTCTATGGCAGTGGGCATCAGTGTCACAGAACTGTCCTAACCATGCTAATTTACAGGCATTGATATAACTGTAAAACAAGTTTTGCCTCAACTTTTTAATCCAGGTTTCAAAGTATTGCAGAGACTGTCCTGAACTCCCTGCCTTTAATCCTTACAAACATCAATCATGCTGACTGCTGCATTCTGGAAAAGGAAATGCCTTCCCAAGACAAGTGGGGTACTGTAAGGCCAGGCAACAAAGGGACACAGAGCATATCAGATATATCACAGTTACTCTGAGGCAAATGTCAGATGTGCCTAGAAGCACAGTGTTTGCTGAAAGAAGAGTTAGTTACATCCCATTTCACCACTGAGCATGAGCAGGCACATGAGGCAGCTAATACAGATTGGCTCATGCACTGTAATCTCTTGTTTTATCTTAGTCTAGAGCAACTTGTCCTTTTGCAATACCACACAGCAATTACAGTCCTTTCAGATGCAGACAGGCAGTATTAAACTCGTGATGCTTGTGAGGCTGGGCATTTCTGAATGGCAAAAGTGATCATGTGCCCTGGGTCTTACTGGATTACAGCGTACAAAACTCTCACACCCCATTGCAAGTGAGCCTGTAACTCCCTCTGCACACGACTGGCCAACACCATCCTCTCCACAACAGACATGGAAGAGCCACTTCAGCTGCCTTGGACAAGCAGCAGCTGAAACACTGTTCTCCTGAGCTGAACATCTGAGGCAGCAGCTCAGCCCAAAGCGTGCTGCTTGTATTGATTGCTTGGCTATTCAGAGTTTACACTACCTTGCTGCTGCACTCACTCCTCTTCACATGGATCCTGGAAGTGGGTGGAAGATGCAGCACTTGGTCTCCTGGAATGAGCCCTGATGTTCAGCTGGAGTAAAAGGTTACCAGACAGCTGGCATCTTGGCAAGATTAACTAGGTTATGCACTTTAAGATTATCTGTGAAGACACAGCTGTGCCTTCTTAGCTGCCACACACCAAAACAGAGGAGGAAATAGTAAAAGAAATCAGAATCTTGTGAACATTAGACCTGTATTTATTTCTTCTGTACTAAAGGTAGTTCTAAAAAGGGAGGTTTTAGATCAAAATTTGTCATTCAGAAATGAACCACAGGAATTTCATGTTCCTGGTGAAATGCTGTTGCTTGGAGACTCAGGTAGAAATTTGTCACTGAAGAACTACCAAAAATAGCTCAAGTGATATTTCATTTGGCATGAGATCATGAAGGCAACATTCTTGCAACAGGATATTCATAAATTTCAAAATCACAGGATCCCAAGCTGACCTTGCAGCAATGGGCTTTTTGACAGCTAGGAGAAACTTTAGTATCATGACATAATGACAAGATGTAGAAATACTATCAGTGGTAAGCTGAAGTGTAACTTAAATAAAAAAAAAAAAAAAAAAAAAAGTTGTTTGTAAAGAAAAAAAAAAAAAGGGGAAAGGTAAAGTGAAATATAAAAAAAAAAAAAAAAAAAAAAAAAAAGTTGCTTGTAATGAAACAAATAGTCAAGGACTGTCAGCAATGAAGTCTACGTGAGACTGTACAAGACCGTGCAAGAATCTCTTCCATACTCCAACACATACTTCAGCCTCATCTATCCCCTCCTCTAAACTAAAACATCCTGGGCTATACACAGCAGTTCCTATCCAGACCATGTCATGGAAGTATATTGGCAGCCACAGGGACAGATAAACACATCTCTTGTCCACTTGAACAACCCAAACTTTCCTTCCTGAGCAACATGGTACTGCAAAGAAATCTCTGCAAAGACACCTCATTTAAGGAATATGTAACAATATTAGAAATAACCACTCTACAGTGAGAGAAATAAACCAACATATGGGCAGGGAGGGAAGGAGCAATGCAGCATGTGCAAACAGATCCAGCAGCAAGGTGTTTAGCAGCCCTGCTGAAGGAAAGCCACTGCTGCAGAGTCATCAGCCCCTGGAGCTGTCTTAGGGCTCCCGGGCACATCACAAAACATTTGGGGGATCTGAATCAGCTACTGCCCCAGGCTGGCCCTGCTCAGAGGCCACGGGTCTGGGCCCTGGGGGCAGCATGACCACCAGCCTTGTTACCACACTGGGCACCCTGTCCCGCAGAGAGCAGCCTGTGCTCGCTGCTCCCAGGTTCCTCAGAGTTTCCATTTTCTTAGCCAGATGACAGCATAGAAGGAGCTATGGAGAAGGGAAATCTCCATTATCTTCCAAATATTCTCTGCTGTTTTTACAAATACTGCTTGGGATGCCTACCACAGTCTGATTCTGCTGGAATCTTTATAGTTTCCTATCCCAGATCACTGACGGGATCCTCTCTTCTCAACAGCGTGGAGGACATTATCAGTGCTTTCAACAAAGACAGTTACATCCTCAAAAGGCAGTATCATAACCTCTCTTGATATTCTTCTTGTTGAAAGTTCTACATTTTATATGTGTTGTCACTGTGGAATAAATTAGTGGAATTTCCTTGGCTCTGGCTCTTTGTGAAAGTGTTACCATTCTGTAGAGTACAGCTCAGTGATTCACCCTATTCTTTTTTTTTTTTTTACGGATTTAAACAACAATAAACAAAAAGCAACCTTAGAGGCAAAGACCAGAACCTATACTTTTCTTTCCTGCACACCAATCTATAACTTGCTTTCCTTTCAGCCTTTTTACTCCTACACGTTCACCCAGTAACTCAGTTTTAAAAGGAAAACACTATATTCCTACCCAAATAGCAAAAATACTCCTGTCATTCTGGTTGCAGATAATCAAAATTCTTCCTGCTCAAAGAGGCCTAAAATAACACCCAACTCTCAAACACTCGAATCACTGTTATTCTTATGCAAATTCATTCAGAAGCAGCATTCACTTTTGGATTAGGTTTCCCTGGTTAGTAAACCACAGAAAACATTCAGGCAGTTTGCTATCTGACCTTTGGCATACGGTGAACGGTGAACGCTAGGCAGAGGACAAAAGCATCACCTCTGGGAATGCACCATTTCTGAGAAGACACAGATACACTAATACTCCCCATAAATTCAGATACCTAAAGAGATGGCAGTGGTGCCAAGCAGCTAACCTGGACCACTGTAGGAAACATCCTGACTTCGGCAGCATTTAGGACTGGATTTTGTCCTTTGTCTTCCATGTGGTTTTGTTACAAATGCCTGGACTGCTAGACATCACTGAGTTTGCATTAAGGCTTTAGTACCTCTCAGCCTGCATTTCCTGGCTGCACCAGACAAAGGAGCTTTCTGTACACTGGGGGGGCCTGAGGGGTGAGCAATTAATCAGTATAACAACACACTCCAGAGCATTTACTACAAGAAACACAGTATTTTCCAAACATTAATTATGTTTCCAACTAGCAATACTAATGCATAAAGCATGAACCTCACCTAGCTCCTAAGGGACTTCTTCCCATCTCCTTAGTGTCCTGTTAAAGTCACTTTTCAGAACCTTTTAAGTTGTGCAAGGAACTTGTTCTACACTTCTCATGGAGGGGCAGCAGACCAAGGTCTGGCAGGGCCACCCCACCACGCCCAGCAGGGACACCAGGGCAGCTCCAGGCACTGGGAGCCTCCCAGGGCATGGCTGAGGCTGAGCCAGGCCATGGGCCCACAGGTGGAACCCAGCAGTGCCAGGCTGGACCTGGACACCTGCAGTAGAACCACTGGAGGGTCATTCCCAAGGAGCTGACATGGAGTCCCAGACTGTGGGATACTGGGGGAGCCCAGCAGGGTGGGCTGGGACATTGAAGCCCATTACCAAAACCAACACTAAAAGCTACTGTGATACCAATTTAAACATAAAAATAGCTTTACCCTGATGTCAAAAGCACAGCATGTGAGATAAAATGCTCCACTTGCAGATAAAACTGTTGTCATACTAAAAATATCAGCAGCAAGTGATACATGAAAATTCCTGTTTACAAACTCACAGGAAGAACCAGCTCATGAAAGATCCCACCCTTCACAAAGCAGCCGACACTGTCCATCAGGAAACCTTCAGCATGGGCAAGACAATTGGGAGAAGAGGCAGATACAAATATGTAGTTACTGAAGTTAATAAAAATGCCACTCATGCCTTCCAAATCAGAAAAAAAAATAATACTGCTAATTTTAAAAGGTTAAATCTTGAAATCATGATTCAGTCTTTGTTTTGATCAGTTGTCTCAAGATATAATTTAACAAGACCCTTATCTGCATGATTACAGAATGTACTGTCAGTATTTTGGACAAGACTGGGGATGACTAGCATTTAACAGTGAGGATTTCACTCCATATGTCTTCTTGCTCAAGTTTTAGAGAAATTTTAGAAGATCAATATGTAGCTACAAAACCAAACAGTGAAAATTCTTAATGCAGTTAAGATTTCAAATGTCAAAATTTATGTTGCATTCCAAAAAGGCCAGTAATAGTATCTTTAAATTACTTTAAAATTACCAATATTTATATTTATAAAACAGAGTAAAGCGTAACAGGTAAGTCACATAGAAACAAGAAAAGCCAAAACAAAAGCTACATTGAACAAATACATATCTTAACAGGATAAAATGAGAAAACATTAGGTATTAAGGGAAATTTTTGCTTTACAATACACATGAGCCTCTATCTTCTAAAATTTTCCCGTCCTTTAGATGTAGCACAGATATTGTTAGATGATGGAGGGAAGTTATTAAGTAATTTTTTTAAAAAAAGGAAAGAGATTGTAATGTTGACCCCTTTTCACATGAATGTTAGGGAGTACAATTTACTCTGGAACCAGAAGGCTAGTAGACTAAATGGCCAGTGCCATCAAGTAAACAGGTGCATGCTACAGAAAAACTTTCTGGCATAGTAAAACTCTTAGTTAGACAGAAGCCCTAACCAAACAATGGCAGGAAAAATCAAGATTAAAAAAGAAGCAGGAGACTTAGTAACTATCAAAAGTAAAGAAGAATTGTGGCACAAAATCAGATACACATGTTCACAGATTATCAAAATCAGGGAGGTGGTGAGAATAGACAAGCCACTGCAAAGGCTTATATATCTTAATGAATTTTTTACAGAGAAAAGACCTAAACTTTAAGACAGCAATTTGTTTTTTCTTTCCCCACAGAAAAATTTTTCCTCCTTTACAGAAAAATTTTCAAGTTTCATCACTAGAAGAAGTCTCAAAGAATAAATTATTTAGACAGGAAACCTAAACACATCCACCTATATGCACCATACATAGCCATCCACTACCAACTAACTACAAATTCAGAATAGACTTGAGGTATCAAAGAAAAAGAAAACTGTTTGCAAAAACCTGCACTAAAATAGATCACTGTTTTCCAGATAATTTGTAAGAAATAAATGAAAAAGCTTAAGAGATTACTGGTGTAGCTCTGATCAGTTTCACCAAGAGTAACTGGAAAGCACAAATTAAAACAAAAGAAATCAAGCCTCAAATACTGGGAACAATACTCATAATGGAAAATTGTGACATAATGTAATGTAATATAATGTAATGTTCCATAATGGAATGGAAAAGAGCTCTAAAATCACTGAGATCAAACCTAAAACTAACACTGCCAGGTGCACCACTAAACCAAATCCCCAAGTGCCCCATCTACACATCTTTTGGATCCCTTGAGGGATGGTGACTCCCAACACTTCCCTGGGTAGCCTGTTTCCATAATTTCTGCCATGATAAACCAAACTCCTCCATAGTTGTTTGATTTCCCCTGAGTTAAAAACAAAAACAACCATGTGTATGGCTTTATATATATATATGTATGTGTGTGTGTGTATGTCATGTGTATGGCTTAATATTTATATACACACATATATGNCCATGTGTATGGCTTTATATATAAATGTGTATGTGTGTGTGTGTACATGTCATGTGTATGGCTCAATATTTATATACACACATATATGTATGTGTGTGTACATGTAAATACAAAGAAATTTGACTCATATTTACAAAATCTAACTAAAACCAACACGGATATAGGGCACAACACTTTTGTAGCCTGAAAAATTACTAATAGAATAATAAAGTCTTGAATTTTGGTTGTCTTCCAACATGAGAAAATGGTGTGGTTTTCCCAACGTGAACAATGCATTTTACATTTACTAAAGAGCTGGAGAAGCAAAAAATGTTCAGTCTTGTCTGATGATACCAATGCATTTGGATTGGGAGAACTCAAAAACGTTAAGACTCAGACTCACTAACTCAAACTAAGAGGATAACTAGAAATTACAAGATGGGAAACATGATTTAAACAAAAAGTTAAAAAAAAAGGAAATTAAAAACAGAAGATAACCATCTCTGAACTACCAAAACCATTAGAGGAAAACTGTCTGTTAGCTGCATACAGATCAATAAATCTTATACTAGGTATTCAAGAATTACCTAAAAGGAAAAAAAATCAAAGGGAATTCTTAAATTCATATCAAAGACATACTATATAAAACAGTAATGCAACAAAAGTGCTTCATTCAATCACACTCACATCACAAAATACATCAGTTGTAGAAGCACTGAAGAATATGTACAGCTGTTAAACGCTTTAGAACCATGGCACAGAAAGAACTTGTAGAAGCTGAGATTGTTAATCTTGAAATACAGAAGTAAAAACATTTTAACTGAAAAAAAATATGAAAACACAAAAATGTTTATTGGACTCCCTTCTGCTTATTGCTACACTGACAAAATCAAATTGCAAGCAGATACCATTACTTCATATAGCATCTAAGCCATTGGTCAATACTAACTGCTAGTCATCAAGATAAATACTGTGATAATCTGTTTATTTACTCAGAAGGAAAAAAGCAAATAAATCAACTTAAAATTATTTATATCAGCCAAGTCATTAAGCCAACACACAGAAAACAAATCTTTGGCATTTCAAATGCAGTTAAGATACAGAAAACATCTTGGTGTATTTCATAACTAACTTGGTGGCACACAGCAGGGCAGGAGCATTTGCTTTCACTGGCAGTGCAAAACCAGACTGACTCTCTCACCCTGCACAGCAATGCTCCCACATCCAGGTGCAAGTCAGAGTACTGAAGCCAGGAACCAAAGAAACAGCCATTTCAGAAGTGATAGTGCTCTTGTCTGTCCCCTTGGTGATGTTCCCTCTCTCTGCACTTTGCCTGACGGGGACCAAACTGGCCTTGGATTTCTCTCACAGTAGGACACGAGCACATCAGTGCGTGACCTGATACTCAAGTTCCAGTCAGGCTTGATCCTGACTCTAGGAACTCAAGTTGTCAGCAGGAACCAGCACATGGCCACATAGCCTGAGAAATCTCATTCAACACATACAGTTTTCACATTTCATTATGATAAGGAAAAGCTCAAAGATGTCTCTACAGCTTCAAATACAGCTCAGGGAGGGAAGCCCACTCTGCTTCCTAGGACTAGAGACAGTGCTCCAGAGCACTCTCTGTGCCAGTGGCAGGCAGGAGAGCGGAATAGAGGAATTTTCTTCCACCATGAGAGGGAAGGGACCAGCTTGATGGGGAAATACAACTCAACTCCACAAGAAACACCTCAAAGGAAACCCATCTTCTGCCTGCACTTTGTAGGTGCAGGCCCACAAGGAAACCAACCCACAGCAAAAATCTAACTTCAAAGTAACGAAGGAAGGAAGAAACGGGAACCAAGTAGAGTAACAGAATGACACTGGGTCTTCCAGATGCTAGGAACAAGGTCTTCTTTTATTTTTTTTTTTTTTAAAAAAGCTTCCCTCAACCTCCAATGAAGAAGTATTCCCAAAAAAAGCCAAATGATCAAAGATCGGAAGTGAGTAGACTCAAAGTGTATTAGATGAGGAAATGCAAAGAGAAAAAAACAGTATCCAGCACAAATTATACAAAGATCCACCAACAATTTAGTCATACATCCAGACCTCCAACAGATGATTCACAGTGTTACCACTGAAATGGCTAAAAAATCTAGGCACCAAATTCAAAGCACATTTCAAGCTTAGAATAAAGATGATCACCCACTTGCTATTGTTATTTAATCAAATCCTTACGCTTGGTAATAAATTGCAAATTATGGCAGAGACACACAAGCTCTCAATGTGTAAACTTAATTCTTTAAATTCTCCTGAGTATTATATGGTTCTCGAAGCAAAGAAATGCTTCAGTATGACAGTCAAAATATAAAGCATAAACATGTATTGTTTCTAGGACACTAATATAATCTTTATAAATTAGATTATAACTGTTTGATGCTGCTCAGTCCAACCACACACCCACTTTAAGCAGCGTGTTGGATGGGTGCACCCAGCGTAATCCAAGATCTGAAGGAAATGTATATCCATGAGAAAGCAAAATAAATGTACTATTTAAGTAGAAACATACAAGGCCTACAAGAACCAATGTGATTTCATTTAATACAATTTGCAAGAGCAGAAAATTAGAATTTGGGTGGATATTCCCAGAGAGAGGATGGATCTGGCCTCACAAGAAGTATACGGACTTCCTTAACAAGGGCTCCAATTTATAATATTGAAACAAAAATACAATGAAAAAGTATCCTATTGAGAATGGTAAAATTATAAGATAATTTCATCAAGGGACCTAATCAGCTTTGGCTTTCTTCCTGTGGCTCATCTGTGTCTGTTCTTCTCTACTTTAAAGAGATACTGAGCCAAAGGCTGTTTTAACTCCAGGGTAAACAGGAGACAGACAAAAATTTCCAGCAAAGCAAAATGAAAACCTACCCAAAACCACCACAAATGTTTATCAGCAATTGTTTTGTTAAAAATTAAGAGGGTAGAAGGCATAAGGCCTAACAAGTCTGCTCTATATAGAAAATTTCAGTATGTTTTAAATGTATGTTCCTTTTAATTCAGAACTTTCTTTCTAAAAATTATGATTAATTTTTCTCCAGAGAAGATTTCATATTTAAAATATTTCGAAAACTGAATTTTAAATGCAGAACTAACCTGTAATACATAGCATTAAAAAATGGCTTCCAACATCAGGTAATAATCTCAATAATGAACATATAGCCATTGGAGGAAAACTTCCAGGGCACAAACAGCAGGGAAGAGCCTAATTGCTAAAAGGTCACTGGGATTTGCAATCACTTTGCTCTGTGTTCTTTTGAAAATATCCTACTCTGAAATCATAACTACCTCAGCAATAATACCTTATTCCCAGAAGTTATATACAACTACACAGGAGTGGCATCTCCAGACAAGTGCTCCAGTAATTTCTTAATTCCTAGGATGTAATGTAAACCCTTTATCTCGAAATTAAAAATTTATCTAAAGGCAAAGTCATTTAAAGCATTAAATATTTATAAACATCAACATCTAAGTTCCTGACTCTCCCCAAAATTAACAGAAGTTTTGTTTAAATAAAAACCACAGCACTGAAAGTGCCATTTCTCTTTCAAAAGAGCTCTTACACTTGAACAGTTCAGGATAGTTTATCATTAATATTACTGCAAAATGTCTGTCCAAATGATTACTCATCTTCTAATGCTGCTTCTACTGTGCCTAGGAAACTTGTCACATGAGGAGCACACAGAGGGTAATCTGATCAGGCAGAAGCAAAGTCTATGAGCAGACTTTGACAGGATATCCATTTCAGTACCCAGCAAGAGACTTTCTGGAACTTCTCTGTTCACCCATAGTGTCATCTGCAAAATGCCCAAAACATGCCCCTGAAAGCTGTATAGAGAGTCAGATTTTTACCCATTTTGTGAACTAAAACATACACACATCTCTCTAATCCCAGTATAGAAGAGCTCTACTAATTTTAGATCCACGTGGTGCCAAGTGTCATAGCTGTCAGATAGCTGGATACCTGAACCTCAGGCCAAATTAATTTAGCTTTCCAACACAATTAAGTTATGAACCCCACTTAACTGCTGATCTGTATCTATGTGCATTGCAGAACACATCATTAAATACTGTAATTTCACATGTTAACTATGAAACTGAACAATGAAGATATGTTTAAAAGCAAACCAAGTTCAAAAGGGCCATGTGGCTATAATCAAGAGCAGATTTTGGCCTGTGCCACTGGAAAGCCCATCAGAGACCTAATCCTCCTTGTCTTACAGAAATAGTTACACTAATTGTGTGATTGCGAGGTGCAGAATTTAACCCTCAATCCGTTTGCCTAGAATCTTCACCCTTTCACAGATTTATTGGCAGCTATTGTCATCTTGTACAAAATCCAAGGAAATAATAGGTCAACACTCCACAGCAAAATGCTGTACTCGCCAGGTAAAACAAAATTAAATCTGGAACCATGCTGACCTGCTTTTAGTGCAGCTAGAACCAAACTGGAATACCCTATAGGAGGCCTGATTTTAGGAGGAATATGCCTTATCAAAGGATCAACTATTACTTGGGCCCCAGTCTTGGGAAGAGTCTTGCGTGGGTGGGTTTCCAAAGAAAGTCTTTCCCCACAAAAGCACCGAGTCTGCCTACACAGATCAACTTGTAAGATCTGGCTATTAACATGCCCTTCAGGATTTGAGCAGCAGACTGAAGTGTCTTTGTAAGCATTGTTTCACCTGTTTGAAAGCTGGGCTGACTGGAAGCATTCAGTACATGAATATTTTCACCCACTACAGAAAAACAAGGCTTTGTTAAATTAAACGGTTTAATGATGTTTTACAGGAAACATTTCAGGCATGCAGCAATAAGCTGCATTCATATTTGACATTTATAAAATGTTATTATTTTAAGCCTGAACTTATAAAGCACTTGCACTTAAATTCAAGCATGTGAATAAGCCCATTTTTACTTTACAAAGCAGTTAAATCCAAGTACGTGTTGAAATGGTGGAATAAATTTCTCAAATCAGGCATGTTTTAAAAAGCACAGAGGAAAAATAATAAAGCATTATCTGGTTTTCACACAAAATACTACTAGAAATTAGCCAAATTGATCACAGAAAACAATTCCTAACACCTGAACCAAAAATATAGATTGAGACAAAACAAACCTTTTAACTCAATAGTGAGTGAAATTTATTTTCCTTTTTTCCTTCCCTTATACTTCACCACCTCTTGGTTTTCATCCTAAAAAAAGCATTATGGAATATTCCTATGAGCTCTATTTAAGATGTTGCTGACTCATTGGGAATTGGGAAGTAGCAGGCAAGCAGTGAAGACCTTTGACGTCTGCTCCAATTCACATGCCAAAGATAATTGAACCAATGGCCAAATCCTGTGTGCCTTAGTCAACCAAACAGGTACCTATTAAAATCATGGAGAAGCAGTCACAGTTCATGTGTCCCATCAAACTCAGCTTCAGAAAACACTGCCCAAATCTCCAGGCCTTTACACAAACAGACCTCACTGAATTGCCCAACATTCAGGTTCTTGTTATTTTACTCTGAGACCGCTTCACTTTAGCACAAGTGAACACCTCATACAAGTCAAATCAGCAAGATCTGGTTCATATTTAAGATGAATGTACTCAAGGAAATATCCCATCTCCAAGCCCTTTGGCAGTGAGAACTTCTGCTTTAAATAAGGAAGGACAATGAAACAGGGAAAAACTTCAGGTTCTACATTTTAGGCAGCCCAAGTTGTCCATTAATTTTGTCCAACTTCAGACAGCACAAAAGCTATCATGTTTCCATCCCTAACTGGAGACATTTTCTGTTGGCTACAATTATTCCCTCCCAGGAGGGTAACCTGCTGTAGGAAATGTGCTAGGAACGTGGGAAACAATGGGGTTGTCTTGCTGAAGATTGGCATGGTGGCAAAGAAGGGATTAGGTGATATGCAGCTGGATAATCCACACGTGCACACTAGTCAGCCAAAATAACGTTCCCATTTGAAAAAAAAAAACCAAAAAACAACCAAACAAAAAAAAAACTACCAAGCCCAAGGCTAGATACTACCAGCACCTGAAAAGAGGTCAAAGAAAACCCTCCATAGTGGAAACTACCTAATCAATTACTCATTTCAGGATTTCCTTCTGTATTTGAAATCAGAACCCTGAAGCAGAAGATCCAATTAGTTCACAACTGAGAGCCCAGAAGAGCAAGATTTCTGCTGACTGAAATTTCAGGTCCCCAACTTCAAAGCATAAATAAGAAAATTCAGAAATTCGTATATTCCAGAGCCAGGAGCATCTATCATGGCCCCTACTGTCTTTGCTCTATGAAGTCATCTCTGAAGAAAAATATCCCTGGACTAAATCTGATACCTAACACATTTAGGAGCCTCCAAATTCCTAAAATGCAGCAGCAATTCATTTCCAGATGTATAAAAACCATTCTGTGCAAATGCTCCCTTCTTGAAGTCAGCTCAGAGGAGCTCGACAACAGGCATCTATTGTTTCAATCTTAATTCAAAACCTGTGCCCAGTGTCAGAACAGCTTTACTTGAGATTACCCTCAATCAATCATTACAACAAATCACATTGTCTCTGAACCCTACACAGGCAACAAAATGCATCAGATGACCTGCTAGCTCTCGTCCATCTCCAGTGTCTTTGTTCTCAGAATACAGAACCAGAGTTGTTTGCTGTGCTTCAGCTGAATGTGTAGTATTACACATCTTTTTAAAGCAAGAGAGCAATGCCAACAGCAAAACAGAATGTACCAAAGTTTAACAACCTCACCTGAGTTTTGCTGTCCCCAGTCCCAGACTTACCCCTCCTCCCTACAGACACAAGGGCTATGCAGCAAGCCCCAGGTACCCAAAGGAAGCACTAATCAGGCATACATTCAAAATAAAATATTCATGTGACACCTTTCCTAGCATTAGCAACAACATAGTGAACTCCTTGAACTGCAAGACTGTATTTTTCATGGGCAGTCAAGCCAAGCTGAATTTTCTAATAGATGTGTTTCCTACAGATGTAGATGTATAAATCTACAGCATTAAAAGCTTTGCACAGCCCAGATAATCCTATATATTTCAAACTTCAAGGGCTTACATAGTTAAAGAATGTTGTTGAATAACTATGATTTATTCAGCACTTAACTCCAAGAATTAGCTCTTTTCCAGATACCGCAATCACACTGTCATTAACAGATGTACCCATATCAGAAATGATGTCAAAATGGAGACAATCTAGTTACATAATTGTCCAAAATCTCTCAGAAGAGGGTTGTTGCAAATGCTATTCAAATAGAAGCTTACTACCTGAACTGAAAAATACATTAAAGAGAGACCATTTCATGATAAATTTATATATATAAACTTGATTCTCAGTTTATTACTTCAGATTTATAGCAGAGGAAATCTAATGAATGTACAGCTTAAAATCATAATCTTCAGATATTTAATGCTCACATAATAATGGCACAGAACAATGCATTCCTATACCATATGACAGAGATGGCATTTAATGTTTTAAAAATTAAAAGTATATTAACTACTATTGGACATTTTCTTATTTATCAAAAAGGCAACAGTTAACAATTTTATTATATTTAGTTCCCAGGCAACTGTGAAGTAACTTACAGAGCACCAAGAATAACGTTTTAAGTTCTTTACAACCTCCCAGAGAATTCAAATAGAGTTTTTGAGAAAAAGTTGAATTTTTTGTTATATTAACAAATATTTGCATGATTTCTCATATTACTATTCAGTCAGAAACAAGATGTGAAATATGTAAAATACTTCATATAAACTATACTAGATGTTTTATTGCCACTCTCTATTATAATCAAGGGTTTGCCTTTGAATTCTTAGAGGTGCGACCAACAAAGAAGCAGTTTTTTTCCCCTGAAGAAGTATCTGGATTCAACCTGATTTCTGAAACATCTAAGATAATGTGACTTGTTTTCCTCCATCAAAATGCTTTAGAAATACTGCCAAATAATTACTAATCAAGAAAAAAAAAAAATTGACTGCTAGCAACTGAGCTGACCAGGGATCAGAAAACAACACTCTCTTCTCCCACAGCAAACAGCACTTCTGTGGTATGTCAGATTTAGCAAACAGTTGCCTAATTATTTACTGTCACAGCCAGAGACATGATCAGCAGAGAAAATTTGGAGACACACAAATACCCTGCTTTCAACTTTTAAAACAACAACGTACTTGCTATTGCATGATCTCTAAGATCCCCAGCCTACTTTGGCAACAAAAACAGAGGAAGAGTGAAATTTCCCTTTTCTCTGTTTAAAAAGGGCAGCTTTTATCTTCCTAAATCAAACTCCCTGAACATCCTAGTGATGCGGCATCATACGATCCCAAGCCTTCCAAGACAGGCAATGAATTTTGTACAGCTGACTCTGCTAGTTACAGTACTCAACAGCTGGGACATAGATAATTTGGCACCCTGATAATGGCCTGGATGAGTATGAAGCATTCTACAGACTGTAAAAAGAAAAAAAAAACAAACAACTATCAGCATTAAAATTATAGTTTGAAGTTCAACTTATAAAGCCAACACAGTTCACATTTGATTAAGAAATTTGCTAAAGGAGGTGTTTACAAAACTGAGAAATTCAGAGAAATGGCACTCCCTCTTCAAAGCCTATATCGAAGCAATTCTTTTCTGATTAGATCAGCTCCCATAGCAAGTCATCAGAACAACAATCACTGTAGTGAAGTCATACTACTGGGACTCGAATGGGAAATCATGACTGGCTTGAAAACACATTTTAGAAAGTAATGTGTTTTCCAGGTTTCCAATATATCTTAATTAAAACAAGTCCAAACCTTTACCTTTGCTCCAAATGACTGAACAAAGCCTTGAACAGCAAAACACGGCATATCAATACAAAAATATGACACTAAAAGCTAAGACTACAGATATTGGATCCTTCCAAATAATTTCAGGATTTAGGGGTCATAGAATATGAATGGACTCTGTTACCCCCACAATGAGATATACTCTAATACTTTCAGAAAGTGCTTTATTTCTTACAGAGATGTAAATTAGTTTTCAGAGTGTATTTAATTAAAATCCTGTTGTTCCCCAACATATAAAAACCAAACCTTTCAGCCTCTTTCCCGATAAAACTCTCATTGAAATAGGGGAAATTGGGCCTAATCTCTTTCCCAAGTTTTTAAGCAAGTAATTGGTATGAGAAGGAACCTTATTAAACCTAATTCTAGCAGGAAATAAAAGGTGATCCAAAGCAGAAAAACAAGCTTTCTCAGTGTTTATTTACAAAGTAAATAGCCTACTAGCTCCAAAATTTTGCAAATATCAGATTAGCTCCATATAAATTGTGAGCTTAAAAAAAAGGAGAGAATGGAATAAAGATGTGCTTTTGAGGATGATGGCAATCATCAAATGGTAATTATATCCCAACTAAAGTGCACTAATGCATTTCAGTACAGAAACGGTGCACATACTCCATTGCTGCATTGACACAATGGGCAACAGACACAAAGGAGTCATTAGTCAATACTGCTAATGACACATGAAATTGCAAGTGACACCAGTATAAAGTACACTCAGACCCAACAAGTTCTCATAGTCAAAATAACCATCTGTTGAGGGTTTGTTTTTCAAAATACTGCTACTAACAACATAGAATAAATAAAATCAATTATCAGTATCTTCAAATCAAGCTGTCTTAAACCATGCCACTCCCATTCCCATCAGTGGAAACCATTTAACAAAAATCTTCAGGACTGATTGAAGACATACAGATGAAAAACTTAAGATATGAAATCTAAGATCTTATTCCCTAACATTACAAAAAGACTCAGCACTGCAAATGTCAGCATATGCTGTGACATGCTGTAAAAACTATTTCAGGGATGAAGGTTCAGTGTGAACAGTTAACTCCATCCCTTTCACACTTGGATTAAAATCAGGGCTGTAACACTTTTGATAAGCTTCTTCAGATTTAGTACTAGCAAATGTACTGAAAAACAGCAATGAATCATCCAAACCATCCCTTCCATCCCGATGTGCTCAAGAAATCAATGCAATTTACATTTCTAGCAAGATTAATTTAGCGTGCATCTTCATCATTATAAAAGCCTTTTTCATTATTTTTCAGTATTCGATGAAAAAATTCAGGTGCTAGACTAAGCCAATTCTTTGCCCTAGCTAGCCCCCCCCCCAAAAAATAGGTAAAAATAAACTGAAGCATTAAATATGAATGCACATCGAGACATAAATCCCTGTGTCCGCACTGCACTGGAAAAAGCGACTTTCAAACACACGAGAGCGCTTGTCACACACGGGTGAGGTGACACGGTATTTATATCTATCGCACAAGCCGCCCACGTCCGTTCTCCCCAGACCGACCCTCGCAGGGACGCGGGGCCACCAATCTTCCCCACCTGGCCGCCAGCGCCTGCCGGGTCCGCAGTCGCCACGCCCGCGGGGCGAGCGGCCGGGCGGCTGCGGCGGCACGGCACGGCACGGCACGGCACGGCACGGCGCGGGGAGCGCTGCCCTACCCTTGTATCGCTCTAGGACATCTTCGTAGGCTTGCAGGTACTCCTGCTCCTCGGCGTAGAAATACGCGCCGGGGGAGAGGTAGCCAGCCATGGCCGGCCGCTAGCCCAGCCCTGTGCGGCTCCGGGCGGCCGGCAGCCTCGGGGGTGGCACAAGAAAAGCCCCGGCAGCAGCCGGCGGGGGGCGGGCGGGGGGAGGCGCTGCCAGCCCNGAGGAGGGTGGCGGCTGCCGGGGCGGGGACGCGACGCCTGCAGCGCTGACGGGGCCGGTGGGGACGCTGCACTCGCGGGCAGAGACCGAGCGGGGAGGGACCCCAAGCCGGCAACAGCCGTGCCGGGAGCTCCGCAGTCCCGGCGGACGGGAGGGGAGGGACGGGCGCGACCCCGCCGCAGGTGTCACCGCCGCGCCTGCGTCCCCCGCTGCCCCCGGCCTTGACTCCGCCGCTGGGCCCGCTCCGGAGCGGTTCCTGCTGCCCTGTTCCCGGCCCGCCGGTCCCCCGTCCTGCGCACCCTGCCCGCGGAGGGGCGGCACCAGCCCGGCGGCGGCCGCCGCCTCCGCGCCGCAGACCCCGGCTCCAGCCCCATGGCCGAGGCACCGCCTGCGGGGCCGGCGAGCTCTGCCGCCGCCTCCCCCGCGACGAGGAGGGTGGCGGCTGCCGGGGCGGGGACGCGACGCCTGCAGCGCTGACGGG
>VYXF01009617.1:51583-77314 GCA_013397295.1 Polioptila caerulea
CGGTGACACCGTCCCCGACCTCTGGCTGAAGTCCTCCTCGTCGGAGAAATCGGCTGAAGACGACATGGAGCATCGGTAGGACGCGTTGCCGGAGCTCTGCACGGGGAGACAGACAGACAGACAGGGTGCGTGGGGAGCAGCTCGGGACGAGGGGCCTCAGGTGGCGCCGGCGAATACCCGCCCCGCGTGGCGTGGAAAAGCATCTCATGGGAAAAGGAGGATAGGGGAGAGGGCCGCCGCTCACCATTGCTGTGAATTCAGAGGGGAAAGCGGTGCGTGTGCGGAGTGCCGAAGGCGATCCCCCAAAAAACAGCCGGTCTTTAGCGGGAGTGCATTTAGAGGGATGTCGGGATAGAGCCGTGGCCTGCGGCTGGGCAACCAGCTCGCAAATGAGCCTCCCACTTCCCCAACAATAAACCCAGCAGCAACAACAGACGAAAAAAAAAAATAAAAAACCACCAACCTTCCCGGCTACAGATGGATGGCGTTTGGCTCCCCCGCCAGGACAAGGGGAATACTTGCCATCACCGAGCTACTCGAACATCCACCCCTGGGACAGACCCAGGCCCGCCGGGAGCCAAGGCGGGCTCTTTATACCGCCCCGGGCTTTCCCGGGGGCAGCCCGGCGCGGCGGAGGGGAGGACGGAAGGAAGGAATTCGATTTCTCAGAGCAGCCCCTTTGGGCAGCAGGGTACAGTGGGCAGCCTTCGGTCACACTTTGCCAGGCGGTTTCGCCAAACAAATGGGCTGAGCTCGGCGTATAGACTGTATCCACTTTTAGGCTTCCCAGCTACTCAAAAAACAGCTCTTCCAGAAATGTAAATAAACACTGATGCAGTGCAGGGAGAGCACTGCTGCCATGTCTAGCTTCCCTGTTGATGATAAAGTGGGAAACGGAGATGTGTGAACAGTAACAGTCAGATCCATGCTGAAATTTAAGGTATATCATTAAGCACGTTATCAGGATACAATGGACAGCAAGGTGCTATTCCTTTTACTCTGTATTTTCTGGTTGAAGGGATTTGTGGTTTCTCCAAGGCACGAGACCAGGAAATGATGGATTTGATTTGTCATTTCATGTGGGAGCTACTGTTACAGCCTTTCAAAAGTGCAACGTGACACTCGTCCAATTATGTTAATTTTTAGGTGTGTGTGTTGTCAACTTTTACAGAATTGTAATAGACACACAGAATTGTTTGAGTTGGAAGGGACCTTTAAAGACCATCCAGTTCCAACCCCCTTGCTGGGGGCAGGGACCCCTTCCACTAGACCAGGTTGCACAAAGCCCCATCCAATCTGGCCTTGAGCACTTCCACAGCTTCTCTGGCAACCTGTTCCAGTGCCTCACTGGAACCTCACAGTGAAGGATTACTTCCTTTCATCTAATCTAAATCTTCTCTCTTTCAATTTAAAGCCAGCATATTTTGTTACACAGCAACAACCCCATTCTAGATTCCAGATTTTATACGAAACCAGATGGTATTTTAGGCTTGTATTGTAGCCCTTTTCTTAATTTTTTTTTTCTATAAAGGGGCTTAAAAGGTACCTTTACTTAAAGAAGATATTTGTATAGTGCTTGAAATCTGATAAAATATATTGTTGCTGTCTGATTTTTTTTTTTTTTTTACTGTCAGTCATCATGGGAGGTATTTTACCCATTTATAACTCAGAATCAGCATAATCCAGAGAAACAACATGATACACCCTTTGCTCTGCACAAAAGCAAAAAAATATACAGTTAAATAACCTGTTATAGTAAGAGGAGATCACTTATTAGTGTTTTTTCTTTCTGACCCTCTTCACTTCTATCCTAATTCTCTTTTCTCCTTGTACAAAACTCCATGGTGAAGTTGGAAATGTGCGAGTTGAGAGGGAGGGAATACCTAAAACCAATTAACTGAATTCTTGTTCACTGTATATTGTGATGTAGAGAGAGCAAAAGGTAAGTGGAGAAAAACAGAAACATGATGAATGATTATCAGATGTCTGATACCAGCTCAGATTGCCTTCATAATTAGTTTTAGTGCAGAGACTATTTTGCTGTCAGTTTGTATAATAAGCTAAAACCACGTCTCATAAAGCAGGATGGTCACATATAGGTGTCTTCCTGATAGGAGCTGGAAGTGCTCAGCTTGCTGCAGGACTCTTTGCTGTACCAGCTGGGGCTACCAGGGCACTGCATGTGCTTAGTCAGGGATTAGGTTCCTTCAAGCCTGTCCTTATCTCCAGATTTTGCCATAGAAGAGAAAGTGTTGCCTTTAATCCCAGCTCTGAACATCCTGCTTCAGGCCTGTACCTTCTTTTGGCTGATCAGCAACCCTCAGTATCTTTGGATCACACAGAACCACAGAGACAGATGTTGACTTGCATCTTTTTCACCTTCTGCATTTCTAGCTTGTCATACGAAAGCCCAAACACAGTGTTGTGAGGTGCTATAGCAATAGTTCGTTAGTGTTAATGCAGCAGCTTGAAATATGCAACAGCAAAGTACAATAGCAATTGCTATTGAAGTTTTGGGGAAAGATCTCTCTACCCTCAGATTTATATTTGAGAGTAAGCTATAAATTTTGTAGGATTTCCTTTTTTCAAAAGAGCCCTTCATAGCCCATTATTATATTTCATAAAATCTCCTCCTACCTGTAGAAGTCAAAAGCACTGTTGAGTGGTCATTCATAATGCACCATCAGTCTACTGAGATGTCAGTTTTAGAAAAAAGGAGTCTGCCTTTTAGTCAGCTCTGCTACAATAGTGGAAGATGAGTTTTGTGAGAAGACTCCACCCATATTTTATGAGAATCAAACTGAACAGGCAATGGTAGAGCAGTCTTTGGCATCTGTGTGTATTACAACTTGCTATCTGCTTTTAGGTTATCCTACCTTAATAAATACATGCAGTAACCACATGAATAATCAAAACTCACTTTAGCTTTTAGCTCTACAAGAACCATGTTGTTTCATTTTCAGAGCAATGTAGAAAGTTCAGAAAGAAATTTTTCATAACAGCAAAATCTGGAAAATATTAAGAAATGTCAGCTTCTAACTTAATTACAGTCTACTTTGTTATTCAGCATGGAGGTACTTCTGAGTAATGTATACACAGAGATATTGAGCACCTAAGTATTTTTGACTTTGCTATTCCGAAGATCTTTATAATTAACTGAACAACTTTGCTTGAGTAAATTAACAGCTTTGATAAGAACTCTCTAATAGTTCCTCTCTTGCACAGGCACTGTTTGTGTACCACTTCTCCCACTGGACTCTATGTTTCTAGCATACACACTTTCCATGATAGAATTGTAAGTCCCAAATAAGCGTTCTATTATCAGAGCAACATATTAAGCAGTTTTTAAAAATAGGAAATCCTGCAGAACATCTGTACTATTCTGAAAAATGTTCCTGGCCCATTAGGACAACACGTGGGAAAAAAAAAAAAAAAAAGAAAAGAAAAAAGTTGTTATATTCTGTTAAAATCAAAATATGTAAGGCACTTCTGTTATTTCTGTATAAAGTACGTTGCTGTGTGCAAGTGAAAAACAACAGTTAATTGTTGTAGCTTTTTGGGGGGCTACGTGAGCGAAGCATCTTTTATATCCCCTAAAATATTGATCATCCTTCCTTAGCCTACCCTTAGGGACTTAGCAAGGGTCAGGGCTTGACTGCTCTTGGCTTGAAGGCGTGTCAGGTCCCAGCGCAGTTGCTATAGCTGCTTGTTCTCTGCCCCGGCTCTGCAGCGCGGAGCCTCCCTGCCGCCGCCGTGGCTGCTCCACCCGCAGCGCAGCGCCGGAGCCCCCCGCCCTCACGGAGCCCCCCGCCCTCACGGAGCCCGGCCGAGCGGGGCTGGCAGCATCCAAGGCCGGGATTGCCGTGCCTGCGGGATTGCCGTGCCGGCGGGATTGCCGTGCCTGCGGGATTGCCGTGCCGGCGGGGTTGCCGTGCCTGCGGGGTTGCCGTGCCTGCGGGATTGCCGTGCCTGCGGGATTGCCGTGCCTGCGGGATTGCCGTGCCTGCGGGATTGCCGCGGCGCGGTCGCTGGCGGTGCCGCACGGGGGTGCACAGCGCACACGAGTGCCCGGCAGCGGGAGCGGCGCGGAGCGGAGCCGAGCTGCCTTGGCCGCTGCCCGCGGGCTCCCCCCAAAGCGGGGGATTTGCGGGAGCCGCCTGACAGTCAGGCCTGCAACTGCGCTGTAGAAGCGAGCTGGTTTCCAGTAACGGGGATGAGTTCAAAGAAGCACTGAGTGTACTTCTTGTAAGAGGGATTCGGCCAAGTTCCAAGGCATGATTTCCCTTGAGGAGGAAAGCAGTGCTGTTTGTCATAGGTGAGGCACTGCAGAGGATCAGGCAGAAACGGAGTGGAAGATGGTGTAGCTGGCAAATGGTGTATTGTACACCACCAGAGATCAGGTAAGCCACCTGGAAATAGGAGCTGAAAGGGTCAAGAACAGCGGGCATTCCACACACTGGCATTCCTGGGGGAGGAAACATTATCCGAGGTCAGATTTTAAATTTGGTCAGGCAAACCAGCTGGGAAAAGCTGCTGCAAGGCTGGTACCAAATTATCTTCCTATTACAAAAGTTCCCCAACCCTATGACACACCAGAGATTGTGCTGGCCAGCTGAATTCTAATCAAATAGCTTGTACTTTCACATTTTATCTTCAAGAAGATTGTCCTCTGCAGTGAGTCCTTTCATGCTGGTTTCTGGCAGCTGTGGGAAGTACAGGTCAACACTGATTGACATTTAATTTTCAGTTAAGTTATGAGTTATTTATATTTCACTTATACTAAACTATCTCAGAATTCCTGGAATGTATTTTTTTCTTTTATTATACTCATTGTGGGAAATAGATAAATAACAACAGAAATGTTGCACTGGAATAATGATTTTACTCAGTGTGTTTCAGCAAAATTCTTTCTAATTTAAAATAATTTAGAACAGCAATTGAAAGTAAATGGCTATTTATGTTCTTTTACATCCCAGACTAAATGATATTCAAGTGGATCAGCTTTTAAAGTAAAATAATTTAACAAATTTAAGACAAAATCTAGGGCAACTGAATGTTCCCATTAGTAAATCTTTACCACTTTAACCTGATTAGATGATAATGCAATGCAGAACACAAAACATCCAATGTATGCAATCAGGCTATGTGAGTCCCAAGGGACTGCATGTTGTCAGAAATTATCAAAATTCAAAACACACACAAATGAAAGTACAAACAAGGACAATGTAAAGCCAGTGATGATGAACTTAAAAAAAAAAAATCAACAGTGGAGATGCAAATATAGGAAATTAATATTTTTTTTTCGTCCTGTGCCACTCACTTAAGAGGACATCCATACTTCCAAGTACCTATTTTATCAGGAAATATGAAAATTACTACAGAGTTTCTGGGTTGGTATTTAATGTTATAAAGCAGAAAGCTGGAAGGCAAATACACTTAATCTGAAACTTCTGATGATCCAGGGTCTTGGCTCTATGTTAAACTGTCTTTGCAAACAGGTAGGCTTTTCAAACATCAAGAAAATACCTACTTGCTTTATAGAGAGAACTTACATTCTTTCTTTCTAAAGGTAGGAGAGATGAAAATAAGCATTCACTGTTTATTGTGTCAGATGCATTTTTGAGTCTGTGATTGTATTTACACAAGGAAATTCTGATGCTTTTTTAGGCTTTCAAAAGAAGATGAGGTATTTTCTGGGTGCTAGTAGGTCAATCTTTATCATTCCCCCACTTTGAAAATAACATTATGAATGCAATTTTTCTATGAAAAAACAGGACAAAAATTTCTATGAAGAAATAGGACATGAAATTCAAAATGGATAAAGGGCTAGATCCACTTATGCACTTGGGTGTTGCAATAGAGTTTTGTAACATCAAACTGTGTTTATCAGATAGCCATCTATTGGATAGCCATCTATTTACATATCTAAAAGTGACATGATGCAAAACTGAGCTTTTGGTAGAACCAAATGGTCAGAAAAACTGGTCACTTAGCATGATGAAGCATCCCATTCTTCAGGGACATAATGCCTACACAAATCTTCTGAAATTGAGGAGGTTTCATAACTTCAGAGAGCATTAATTTCCTTTGAACTCGAAGGGAAGTGAAGTGCTTGTTTTACATATCATCATTAAGAAGCTTGAGACCTAGGCTCAGACCCTCATCTCCCAGCAGCCAGTCTGGAGACTATTTCTTAATGACCTCCTGGTTGAGGAAAAATGTTTAAAAAAATGAAGTTTAAGACTTCTAGATGTAGAATGGGAAAAGAGGAAGAGGGAGCATAGCCGCTCTTAGTGCACTGGAGCACGCAGTGCTCTCTGGGGAGATGGGGGTGCTGGGCTCTGATCTCTGCTCTGATAGCTGCTGCTTCTACATTCTATTTTAAGTAGTAATTGGGTAAAATATTGAAGTAGTCTCTGAATGCGACATGTGCAATGGAAGCAACAGGAACCACTGTGCAGCATGTGTATGAATTCTGCAGAACTATGCCAAATTTTGAGCACAGAAGTGATACCATCTTCTAGTAGCTAAAAAAAGAAATCTGTGAATATTACACTACAACAACTAGAGTTTCTGCTTTCAGGAGCAGAAAGTTGGTAGATGCTTCACATTTATCACCTTTCACAGATGCTTCCCAGTTAACTGTGAGACTGAGCTGAGGGATCAGTTACTGTCAAAATAATCTTCACAGATCTCAGCAACATCCACCAAGGAAGATAGCCATCACGAGAGAAAAACAAGTATGTTGCTGTGCAGGGAAAACCTGCTTGTTATTTCTTCTTTTTCTTATGAGTATGTTGAAAAGCAAGGCATACTTCCTTCAGTGTAACCAAGACCTGCATGCAAGTAGAACCAAATAATATTCTTTAATAACTGTGCCAAAGCCATTGGTTCTTTTCAAAAGCTTCTTAGTAAAACCGCTAACAAAAATTTGGATTCTTTCTAAATGTCATTTAAAAATTAGTAATATCATCAACATGATGTCCATGATATGTTACGTATTAAATCCATTCCTTTATTCCTCATCTACTTGCTCTATTTAGTTTTCCAATATAAATTGCAGGATTTAATCTTGAAGTAGCTTACCCACATTATAGAAGCCAACAGAAAGGTATTGAAGGTTTTTCAATGGGGAAATAATATTTTGAGCTGTGAGTATCTGAGAAGTTATAGCATGAGGAATAGGTATTTTAGTTAAGTTCTATGTTAAAACCATCAGGAAAATATAAGTGCTCTTCTGTTATCATCTTGTTTCAAAACTAATACTTCCTATATTAATACCTAAAATGTCAGGATTTCATGTTCTCAAAATGGTGAATTATTTCTGTATAAGAAATGTATGTACCTCAGATGACTGCTGAATATAACTGTTGCAAGAAAACTTCCCATTACTTAAAAATAAATTTTGTGTTAGTTTTTAATTGCAGCTATTTTGTATTCATTCAGATATGGCAGACCCAGATCCCCCTGGTCTGCCAGACACAAAAGAGCATAACATGACAAAATAACTAAGATTTGAGGAAGGCACACACAGTTCTATTTGCCTACTACACCTACAAGGCCAACCAAGTAACAGAGGAAGAGTCTGGAATAAGAAATCATCTAGCTTCAAATCCTTTTCTCAGCCTCCTAAACTTTTCATTGTAGACTGTATTATATTATGTATTTATGTTTTAACAGCAAACTAAATTACTCTTGCCATAAAAGGTATATCAGGCTATGGAAGCACTCTGGAAAGCAAAGAGCAAATTAAAATTCTAAGTAGCTTTTGAACCTGTGACAGGCATAGACTGTTTTCAAGAAAAAGAGGACATAGAAGATTGTTTTTTGTTAAATGACATTAAGAAACTCTAAAATAGTGTTCTGCTTTTAATAATAACAGTTAACATTCCTGACTTATAAGTTTCCCTTCTTATAGAAATAAACAAGTTTTCAAACTTTTTCAATTCTCTGTTTTAGAACTAAATTTGAAGACTCGATCCAGCAATCAACATTTTACTATTTGAAGATACATATTCTTATATTTACACACACCAGCTTTAATAAGTAAATTATGAGATTTTCTCTTAAAATATCCATTTTCAGTTTCTTTATCTTAAGTTTTCTTGAAAATATTCCCTTCCCAAGGTTTAATTTTCTTGAAAATTTTTAGTCAAAGCTGACTGAGAAGCCTGAGAGCTACATTATGAAAACATCCAGTAGTTATTTGTAAACAGTAAAAAAATCCCAATGATCTTTTTTGAGAAGACTGTAAGCTTTGGGATGGATACTTCAAATATGAATATGCTTCAAATATGAATAAGCTTTAAGACATAAATCTTTTGCCATCTTTGTTAAAAATCTGTCTGCATTTGTCAGAGTGATAAGTCTTTGAGATATAAATATCATCTGCTATCCCTGACATCAGGGAGTATAAAGTAAAGCTTTTAAAGTTTGTGTTTGATCTTACTACTCTGACAGGAAAACTGCTGCAGAACCTCCTGCTGGTTTGATTACAAGTGATCTTCCAGTTTGTCACCTCAACCTTATTCCTGGTCTTTTGGGGGTTTTTTGCAACAATAATGTTCATTTCCTTAAATAACCTTTTTTTCTTCCCCAATGTATTCATAGCCCGCATTCTATCTCCTCTCACCTTTTTTAGTTTTGCTGGGCAAGTTAACGTTTTTAAGCTCTCCTCACCTACTAGTAGTTCTTCTTTGCAAAGGTAAATAGTTTGATTCAACTCTTTCTGGTGTTCATGTAACTACCAAAGTTGTTTTACCAGACTTTTTTTAGCAATGTTCAAATTGCTCAACTAAAATGTCTTCAATCTATCATCTCTGAAAAATCCCTTCAGATCGGCACCCACTAAACAAAGAGTGTCTCAGGGGTTTTAGATCTGCCAGATCAGTATTCCACCATCACAGCAAATTTTACCCTCACAGCTCTTACCTCCACGCTCGGGATACCTACTGTCCCCACCAAGGAGCTGACCAGGATCCTTCCAGCTTGGAGATCCAGAGGAAAAACTAATCTTTGCATTTAATCATCATTTGCCATGGTTTCAGGTTGATGGCAGTGCAGACAAGAGGCATGGAGAGCAGGGGAGGGCAGGCACCAGAGCTGGGAGGCAGGGGCTGTGTGGTTTGGGCTCAGCCGTGCGCGGCCAGCAAGAGGAAGCAGCCGTGGATGTGAATGTGGAGAGGACAAACGCCGGAACCGGCACGCTGCAGGAAGGGCTGGAGAAATACACTGGGACTGACAGCCTGAGGGACAAACTGAGACTGGCAGAGTCTGGGAGCTGCAGCTGAAAAGCATTCAAGGGAGCAGCAGACTCTGGATAAAGACTACAGGAGAAATGGACCGGCAAGGTAACTGTTGGGATTAGTAACCATCAGTGCTGGAGGAAGCGGACTGGGGGAGAGCTGAGGATCTGACGTGCTGGCATGAAACTGGTACTGCCTCTGCAAGAGGCTTTGAACAAGGTAGTTTAATGAACAAGGAGGGCATGAACTGTGTGAGAGAAGGTTTCAGAGAAAACAGACAAGAGCCAAGGCATGGAGTATGCAACCAGAGGCCACAGGGAGGCACAGAAATCACAGACAGCTTGAACAAATGCCTTGGAGCGATGAGAGGACTGACCAGGTGAACCTGGGGAGGGCTGTGACATGAAGGAGTGAAACAAGAACTGACAAAGCAAAAGCAGAAGGGCCAAGGTCAGCACAGGAGTGAGGACTGGATCGCGAGGAAAGAGTTAGCAAAAGCAGGTCAGGAGCAGGCTGGAGGAGACATGGCAGAAACAGCCACACTCAGGAAGAATGAGCACAGGAAAGCGCATTCCCCTAAGGAGCCTGGAAGGAAAGGGAAATTTCACCCCAACTCTGGCCATTAGCAAATATCTGAGAGTTCCTCTAGAAAAAAAAAACCTCCTCCTCTGTGTTACTGATTCATATGAGGGATACAAATGCCATCAGTCTCTCCCTGAAATCCAACAGAATTTTCCATATTGTAGTTGAAGTTTCAAAACCTGCCAATGAGCTACACAGTAGAGCTTTTCCAGTTCGTTTTTAACAACAGTAGGAAATTAAACACAAAGTTCCTGTAAAAATACTTTTCTTAAGGCTGCAATGTTAAGTACTAAAGTGTTACCAAATCCCAGACTTAAGGTTCACCATGCAGCCTAGGTTCAGCCTGTTTAATTGTATATTATGATGCAGTCATAGTGATATGATCATATACTATTATATCCTCAGTAAATTTCTTAATAAAAGTCTTGTTCTTATTTAGTGCAAATGCTGGGTGATATTAACACCATAAGCAGTTATTCAGTATTTTGTATGTTATCCTCAGTTCAATGGGCAGCTGTAGAACTTAACTTATTTCATGCTATTCAAATACTAGTGTGAAGAAGGAACCATTATTTAATAGACTGTTTTTTGGTGCTCATCACTACAGTAGTATCTGACTGCTTCACTCCCATTACACATGATGCAAACTAAACCAGGAGGTAAATTTTTTTTACCTAGGTCAAATTGAGATGCCATGGATCTGACTTCTAAGAGCTATTAAAATTACATATCAATAATACTCAGACTACAGTACACATCGAGTTCAGTGGTGAATGGCAGCTTAAGAACTTCTAAAAAGCCAGCTATATGCTTTGATTCTGGCACTTAGAAAATGGAAAATAAAATAATGTTTTAAACCAGCTGTTCAGCTCACGTACAGTGACACTGTGCCCACCCTTCAATCTCCAAAGCAGCACTCACTGTTTTTAAAGATATAAGAGCTCCTCTGTCTTCCTGTAATCTCCTCTTTTATTCATTTATACACTTTACAACTTCTGCAGCAGAACTCCTACACATAAAAGTCATCCTAAGAGCATTTCCACCCTATGATGAATACAGAGTACATCCTGTGAAAACCAGTTCACCATCATGCAATTAAAGCCTGTACGACAACGCCGATGCACAATCACTGAATTAAACTTGCACGTGTAACCTTGATTCCAGGGCTTGATAATATCTGAATACTTGCCTCTGCCAAACTGTTCTTTTAACATCATACCCATGTGTAGTGTTATATATAAATACAAATGGATGAGGGAGTCCCTGGCTATATAAAGATGTACTTTTATGTGCCACAGTAGGATGTTACACAATACAGCTCTGAAGAGTGACTCTTGTGGCAGTGAAGGAAAAGGAAACATCTGCATTTAGACTATAATTACTATGCATCTGTGAGACAATTACTGGTCATTTTAAGTTGTGCAAACCACATTATCAACAAGATCAGAGCTGATTAATTTTTTTTTTAACATGCTTTCAGCTAGTGTATAGAATTTACCATTTATAATCACATACATAAAACATTTTTTCTTACAGTTAAGACTGCTAGCACATTTTAGCAGCTTAGGTTTCTATTACTAGCTCTCCCAGAAGGACACTGAGATTTAAAAAAGGAAAATTCTGAACAGCTAAAAATTTATTTTCTCAGTGAGGCTATGCTGCACGCATGTAGTAAAATTTTATCAATGAGCACAAAATTCCAGGTAGTAGAAATCATGGCAAAATGATGGTGGCAAAAAACATTATTTGACATTTTTCAAGACAGAGTTTCACAACTCTATTTCTTTGATACATAATTTGAAGAATATTTTCTCTCATTCACTTCTAATTTAGTAGCAAGTTCGCTTCAGCTCCAAGGACCAAGGGTGCATTTTGACCCTCTTAGAACACTTTAGATTGCTGAGAGTTAGACTGGTTTAAGCTCTCATCCCGTTTTCACTTAATAAGCATTTGCCCTGGGAAAGAAAATTGATTCAGATGAAATAAAAATGGTATGAAATCAGCTTACCTATCAAGACAAATCCTGCTGTGTTAGAGGGCTTTGCCCATAGGTACAGCATGATTTGCAATGGTGTACAGAAAAATAACAGATTTTATGTAATTTTCAACCATGTAACTTTAAGTAAATATATTCAAAACAAGCATGATCTGTCACCACAGGGGACAATCAATTCAAATGACCCTAACCCCTCCAAATAAGAGCTAGCAGTGAAGTCAGTTAAGGAGCTCTGAACACAGATTTTTACTGTTAGTGCTATGCTTATTTCTTATGTCTTTCATGTGTTATCAATTATTAGCACTATTGCAATTAACTTGTTTCTTTTGTACTATGCTGAATAGCTGTAGTAACTCATTGATAGGAAAAAAATCACTAGAAAGACAACAAAAATTTTAAATCCCAGATCTAATTCTTATCATATCCCTGTTGTGTTTTAGGAAAAAGTAGTTTTAAAATGCAATCACTTCCAGGGCCTAGTGAAACTCATGGCAATACACCTTTAAGAAATCCCTCCAAAAACATAAACTGCCTAAGAGCTGGGCAAAAGGAGTGGAAGAAATGGGCAATTGCTATAACGCAGTGGATGAGCTGCAGGGTGGAGAGGGAAAAGCAGCCAAGAGGAAATGGGGAGCAGGCAGCAAGGGAGGAGGTTGCAGAAGCTGGAAGAACTGCGGGAAAATGAGCTCTTTGGGAAAAACTGTTTATGAAGAATTTATCAGTGAGGAGTTACTTGCTGCAAGAAAAGCAATAAAACACTGCAGTCAAAAAAAGAGATGTAAACAGTCTCTTGGAAAAAGAATTAACTTTGAAGTCAACCTAATGGCCACTGAAAGCTTTCTCTTCATTTCAAACATGACTGGATTTAGCATTAATAGTCATACTTGCAAAGATCCTATGCACCTAAAATAGATTCCTTGAGATCTTTTAAAAAATGTTTAAGGTAGCCAGATGCTTAAATCTTGTTTAAAAACTTCATGAAACCATCACCTAATAAACTGGGAGGAGCTTCTTAAAATCCCCATCAATATCTTCTAAGTCTTTGTCCTGGTTTCAGCTGTGGTAGAGTTATTTTGATTCCTAGTAGTTGGTACAGTGCCATGTTTTAGATTTCAGGTAAGAATAATGTTGATAACACACTGCTGATTTAGTTGTTGCTGAGCATGGCTGACACTACATCAATGACTCTTTACCTTCTCATGCTGCCCTGCCAGCGCAAGAAGCTGGGAGGTGACACAGCTGGGACAGCTGACCCCAACTGATCCAGGGGATGTTCCATCCTATCCATCATGCTGAGCAACAGAACCGGGGGAGCTGGCTGAGGGTGGCAGCCTCCTGTTCAGGGACTGGCTGGGCATCCCTCAGCGGCTGCTGGGCAACTGCATTGGGAAACACTTTTTTTGTACATTGTTTTGCAATTCTTATTATTTTCCCTTTCTTTTTGGTCTGATTAAACTTTCTCTTGACCCACAGGTTTTACCTTTTTCTTATTCTCTCTCCTATCCTACTGGGAGGAGTAAGCAAACAGCTCTGCGGGGCTGTTCTTGTTAAGCTGCATGCCAGGCTAAACCATAGCAGTCTTAAAAATGAAAAAAATGCAGTTCTTATTTCCCTTTTTATATGGATTCACATGTTCCCTGTGTTTGTTCATTACGGCTGTGCTCAAATTGTCCTGAAAGAGGACCTGTGCATGTGTGTGTGCACACACGTGCTTGCAGAATCTGACAGCTCACAGCTTTGTCATACGTCTGAGAACGTTCATATAATGTTAATAAAAATGCTGAAAGATGGCACGATAATGTTTTGCCAAGTTTGCTTCTAAATGCAATTCCCAGGAGACACAATCCAGCATGAGCAGATGTCTCCAAAAGAAAGAAGATATGAATGTAATCTAAAGATTAAATAGCTAACAGGTAGAAATAACCAAGTCTTGTGCAGGGTGATGGGCAATATTTGCATCTCATATGTTTTAGGTGATTCAAATGTAAAGGACACAGTGATATTGGAAAATTAGTACATAACATCAGAGTAAGAATAAATGGAAATTAATGAAATGGATATGATTTTATGAAACATACTAAAAACTCCTAAAGGGCCCTGTAGAACAACTTTATCCATATAAAAAAAATAATCTCAAGTAAGGTATCAGAAATGAGAGACTTCTGTTGGTATCAGATGTTTAAAAAAGCTCCTAAGTGTTTTTCAGACAGAATTCTAATACTGATTTTCCCATAAGTTCTAAGGCTTAAATGCAGCATATAAGTAAAAGCCAGGATAGCTGAAAAGACTGTGAATTGGACTGTTTATGGGTTTACATGGATTTGCTTTCATACTTTCTTCATTGGGCTATTCATAGTGCGAAAATCCCTTTAGCCATGGGATTAGTCTCTCTCACGGGAGCCCAGTGAAGCTGCTCACATCAGGTTTTTTCAAATGTGACCTCCCAGACATTTGATCTCTGCCTGTTTTCCTTGTAGTGACTTGTAGCTATGCTGCACCCGCCCCTAAAGAGCTAAATTGCTTCAGCAAAGGCCAGCCTTTAAATAATTAGAAATAGGTAAATTAGGAGACCCTGAGGATTACCTATAATCAGCAGCGCTTCTGAGAACATTATTTGTCATCAGTTTATTCTTTGTAGGTTATGTCAGAGATACTTTTCTTTGTAACAACATGTAGTAGATAATCACCTCAATATATGCTGTTGCTACAGTTCTGGGGCAAAATAGAGCATCTTAAAGTACAAGGCTTTTGAGTAGAAAGAGGGCTTTCACATCTGAAAGTGAAGAAAACAGGTTTATTTATCACCCTGTCTCTGTAGTCTCATCTACCATGTCTTAGAGTGATCATGACAAATGAAAGTGCAAACTTTGGTACTACATCTCATGATTGTAAATAATCCTTGGAGGCTGCATGAGTCAGTAAATTTAGGAGCCCTTCAAATTGTTTAACAATGGAGATGTCAAAGATGCTGCTTTGCCAGCATCTCTTCAATTATGATTGTAGACACACAAACATTGTTTGGTGGAACTGTATATCTAAGTGACCCCACAGCTCAGGAGCCACGTATGTTTACACAAACTCAAGGCCACCTATGAATAAATTGCAGCATTTCATACTTCGCTTCAGAGCAGAAGCACTATTTAAAATATAGATAATCTTTTCAAAATGCTTGTAATAGAACCTTCAGTTTAAAATCTGAAGTAGTATTTAAAATCCTGGAGTAGTATTGCTAGGCAGCAGGATGCTCACAACAAGAGATTTTTGCACATCCTTCCACACCTTCAGAAAATTAAATTACCTATACAGAATCAGGTATCCAGTTTGTGAGTGATATGTAACACTCTCTTGGCTTGCATGCAATCACACCAATCAAAAAACACAGTTCTGTTTGTTCTCAAGACTTCTCCATGTTCAAAAATTCAAAGTACACATCAATAATATCTATCTGTACTCTCCTCCATACAAATCTGATGTAAAACTGTCACTTATAGAGAATGCCAGCACAAATAATACAGCCACCAAAGAGAGGGTGACCTACAGGGCATGAGATATCTCAATATGGCCTCAAAGGGGAAGCCTCAGCACTATGTTTACATTGCACTAGAGTAAGATGAATAAAAGTGAAAATGGCTTACAAACTTTGTTTGGCAGGGATCAGTATTAGCACAAAATATTTTTAAATTCACCATTAATGACAAGGAAGGTGTAAAAAAACCCTGAATTTTTAGTGAAAACTAATGTTCTATTTCTGCAAATACCTCCTCACGTAGATATTCAAGTGGAAAAATTATTTTCTTCAGTGGGATTACTCTCATCCAAACAATTACAACTAATTTAGTTCTGACAAGAGCAGGAACAATACTGGAAAGAACTCAGACTGCTATGCAGGAAGTAAGAAATAATACAAGCAAATTCAGATAATTATAGCAGCAGCTAGGAAACTGTAAAACAAGATTTAGACACAACAAAACCAACCAAATACAATATACTCTAAATTAGCAAGAATAAGAAATCTTAGCATCTAAATATCCACCAAAGCTTTTAATGAAATATCTGAAAAGTGATATTTATGCATATATCTTAATATGACAACAAAACAGGCTAACATATTTTAGGACTTAAAAATTTGCTGGAGGAAAGAAAAAGCTTTCCATAAAGTTCTTTTTAGTTACTTTGGAGATACCATTCTTGTCAGAAATAAAGTGGCAAAAAGGCATGAGTAGGGGAAAAAAACAGAAAGGAGAACTGTTTTATAAAGAGAAATTATGTCTTCTGGTTAGAAAATATCATACATTACTTTTTTCAAGTGATGACTCAGCAGAATGTGGCCATAATGTCGACATCAAGACAACAGATGATTTATTTAGGGTGATTCAAGTGGCAGAGATAGGAACATCAAGGGGGAAAAGGGGAAAGAAATTATGCAGATTAACAAGAGCAATTTTGGCACTGAATCATGTAAAAGTGTATATAAAGATGAAGGTCAAAAGTCTCTCAACTTCAAGACATTGAGACTAAGTGGGATGAAGACGCAATAAAGTGCAGGATGGACATCCTGGTGACTGCCTGGAACTTCACAACACAGCAGTGATTTGTCATGGCAATGGCATAAACCTTACTCACCCTGTCACCATGGCATTAATAATACACTCAGAATAACTTACAATGTCCATGAGAAATTAAATTGGTGACTTATGTTTTCTGGATTGTAGTCTAATAAAGATAATTTATTCCTTTTTTTTTTTTTGGTAGAAACATGCATTCATCAAGGCTGTAGAAGGAAAAGCTATCAAAAGAACTATATAACTGTATAAAAGATGCACTGCAAAAACGATTTCAAGGAGGTGACATAATGGTGACAGCACTGAGAGAAGTTTTCTCTAAATCTGGGATTTATTATTGTTTCACTGAAACCTAGGACACCCTAGGACACAGAGGACACAGCAGACACATGAAATGATCCAAAAGTGAAGTTAAATAGTAACGCTGCACATTCTCTATGATTTTTTTTTTATTTTGCTGGTCCTTAAGTTACTGACTTCTGGAAAAAGTAGGACTTTCTTAGCTCAGCTAATCCATTCTTCCAAGCTTGTTTTGCTGCTTAGACCATTTCTACAGATTTAGCTCTTTAATTCAGTGGCACTGATGCTCCTTTTCCAATGTTGGTGGCAATTGGTTACAGCCTCAGCAGTGACAGGCAGGCTTAGGCCTACCATAGAAAAAAAATATGAACAATCTAACAAAAAAGGGAATTAAAAAAAAAAAAAACAAAAAAACAAAAACCAAGAGTGGTATGGAAAATAAGGGTTAATCGTGGAAGAGGTGAAGGAAGAACAACAAAGCAGGGAAAGGATCAGAAGTGAATAATGAACAGAGAGAGCCTGGTGGGAGGCTGGAGACCTACTAAGAGTAACAGAGCTGGACAAAGTAGTCGAGAAAGTAAGATAGGATGAGAGTGAAAGGGAGATGGTTGAGAAGAAATTGACAGTAGATCCTTTAAGAAGAGTAGAAGACAAATCCATCAGATCAAATGAAACCACAAAAACATGAGCAGTGTAAAATAAACTATAAATAGAAGCGTGAGAGAACAGAGGAAAACCGGGACTAGTGAAGTGAAAGCAGAGAAACAAATTCAGATAATAGGTAAAAATTCTGGCAGTTGTTGGCAGCTATGGCTTTCTTTGTAGAAGTTGCTTGTTCTCTCAGGCAATGTAATTCCATAAAGGAATGCTTCCTCAAACCATCTTCAGAGCTCACTGATAGTTCTTGGTTCTCAGTTAACACCAATCTAGGAAGGCTCAGTTAGGTTCCAGCAGCTCCAAGACAATGTGGTTTAGGGTATGCTCAGTAGTTACCTCTTTAATAATACTGACTTAATAGAAGTTGTTCAAGCCCCATAACACTGGCACAGAAAAGTTATTCCGAAAATGTGTCAAAGCAATGAGCTCTCATTAAAAAGAGAGATGCATTATGCCTGCAGGACAGGATAGGTCTTCACACAAATTTACATTAGGAACTTTATGTCTCAACAAACTGTCATAATTTCATACTAAAAGTAGGTTATCAGTATTAAAAGAATTGTGTGTAAATCAAGCTGGAGGAGGAGTAAAGAATTATGAGATTTGATCTAAGTTTTGTTGAACAGAAAGATTGTAAACACTGTATAAAGTAGAAGAGACTTCAAAATTAGATCTAGTAATGATATTTAATATAAACTGGGTTCAGTACATAGCATCTCTGTTAAATCTGAGTAAGGAATTTCAATAAAATGCACATTTGCTATAAAAACCTGTTAAGTAATATCACTATAAAACTATCAAATATCTAATTTGATTACAGTCTATAGTCTAAATAATAAATTATAAAAATCAAAATTAAAAAAACCCTCTTCAGAACTGGATTATGTTTTAGAGTTATGCATCAACATTAAATACAGTCTTACCAACTTTTATCTGGATTTGCAGCTGAATATGAGAACTGAAAACGTTTCTAAATTGAGGAAGAGAATATGAATAGCCCAAAGATTAGAATTATATTACATGCCTCTGAGTGCTTTTATAACTTCAAGTGCTATTTATCTCTAAAGGTAGAATACTTACAGGTTTTCGAGTTGGGGTAACTTGAACAGAATGGTAAAACTCTGGTTGGACTCGGCTGCTTTTCTTGATTTTTCTTTTCCTTACAGAAGTTTCCTGCTCACTGAGGTGGTGAGCTTCCACTATAGGCTGTGTTTCCTCCAGGCGAGGTGTCACACGTCGTCTGGCATGGCGAGGACTTGATCTAAAGCCCTGTAACAGAAAAAGTGACCATCGAGTTTGGCACCTCCCAAAATGGAGCTGTGTGACAGCAGCAAAATCACACAGGATCTGAACAACAACTCAAGGTACAGGCATGCTCACCTTAAATTAACATAATGTCCATATATACTGCGTGTAACAATAAAGAGATGTTGCCAAGTGCTGTTAATATCATATTTGATTTATGTTGCTCAATCATATGGTATTATAGACACAGCCAGTAGCAGTAACTCCTGTTGCTTTTCTTTATAAGCTCACACTTTTAGTTATTTATAACTAAAAAGTTCTAATTTAAGATTTATAATTAAAACTTTCCAGGTTAATTCTTGGCCTCATGAGAAATGGTTTTAGGGAGCATGGGCTGAAAATGTGGACTTTTTGCTGGAGAATGAAAGTGAAGAAAAATTGATAGGTGGCAACAATTATATAATCTCAGAAAAACTGGTATATTTGGCCAAATTAAAAAACTCAGGAAAAGCTGCCCTCAGAAATGCTTTTTAGAGGCTTTCTGGGAAAACCTCTGAGCATCATCCAGAGTGCCTCATGGCCTTACAGAATTTAATTCCTTTAATGGCAACATGTATAATGCTATCTCTTTATTGCTACCTGCAGAGCATTTACAATGAGCATTCTCTCATTTCACCGAGTCCCCTCATGAGCATGCACAAGTCTGACAAGGGCCATTTGTACTGCATACAATGTTGGTTGATATTAAACTTGGCCAGGTTGTAAATATTCATTCACTTAATCATATCAGCTTTCAGAATAGGTAAGCCAAATCAGTCCTTAGTGACAGTCTGCAGTTTAAGGACTATATTTCTTCTCAAAACCAAGAATAGATGCAACAATTCCCAATTTTCTACTTTCTTTTTTCTTCTAGTAGAATACCTCTGCTGAAGTCCTTTGATTCTAAAATCAACAAAGCCAGCATTTTAGAATCAAACTTCTGCAAGGTTAGATTTCAGATAAGACTGCAGAAATCTATGCTGTGAATCTAAATATCCTGGATTCCTGCCCGCAGAAAACTAGTGGGAGCAGTACATTTCCATATAAATCTGCTGTTCTTTTTCTCCCCCTTTCCATGAGCTTTCGAGTTTTGTGATTTGTTTTGCCTTTTCTGTTGTTGTTCTAATTAGGAAATCAGCACAGAAGAGTTATGCTAAAATGCTGTTATGTTGGTAAATTGAAACAATCAAAAGTATGGCTCTGTGAAAACTGGATTTCCTCCACTAATGTTCGTGAGACTGCAAGGAAAGACAACAACAATCTGTCCTGGACACTCAGACAGACAGAAAAACAGCTATCTTCATTATTTAAGGGTGTTCCATATTAAGTAAATATACCCTTAAATGGCCAAAAGACACAAACACACATTTACACACACATGCTAGTAATTGCTATAGATATACATTGCATGCAACACATAATGTAAAAAGGTTGAAGTGGAAAGGTGAAGTAACTTCCATGGACACATGAACACTGGAGAGGAGGGACAGAAATAGAGCCCAAATCTACTTAGTCAGTCTGGGAGGTTCGTGTATGCAGTGCATCAGGGAGATGAAATGGACACAACGCAAAGGTACGGCCAAAATTTCTCGAATCTTTTTTTATGATCCCTCCTGCCCCTCCTGCTCTACTGAAGCAATGGAATAATTCAGAGTTTAGGTAAGGACAGACCTTGACACCCTGTACCTGAATGGAAGCAGGACCCTGCCCATACCAAAGCAAGCAGTACAGGGGAAGCCACGATAGCTGCAGCACACCTGCAGATTTAGGAGGATCTCCAAACACTCAAAGATGTAAATCTGAGACTCTGCACGCTATTGCAGCAGGAAAGCTTATTGCCCCATTTTCTTTCTACACTATGAAATGACTAACAGATACTTACAATGTAGCATCCAACATGATACTAGGGACTATTCAGATAAGAGGGAAAAATACAACTCAGGGAGCCTACTCTAGCGGGGCTTACTGCTCATGGAAACTTTCTTTTAGAAAAAAATGCTAGTGTGCATCAGGGATTATTCCACAGCAAGTGAATATATTCTTTAAGAGACCAAAACACCCAGCAAATCTATTCTGAGTTCTGAAACCAGAATAGATTTTCTAAATGTTAAATGCATTATGGTTTATTTACACGAGGGCCACTGGCCAAAGCTTTGTGATATACCCTGCACTGCTCCCTCGCCACACTCCCATCCCATTAGCTGGATAAAACTCTTTGGGAAAGTATGTTTATGTAACAGAAGAATTTGATAGAAGCTAAGCAGCTCTAAAAGTGCTTAGAAACGCATGCCAAATAGGGATTTAAGTACATGGGTCTGTCTCACCAAGTGGCTTCACTTCAAAATATGTCTAGGTTTATCAATTATTATGTTTCAATATGAAAAAGTCACCTGCAATTTCCAGAAAAATCAGTTTCTGGACAATGTTTCGCCTTGATAATTTCTGTATTTTTTTCACTTTTGCTGTTTATTACTAGTAAGAAAATGGGATCTTTATCTCTTTAAGAGCTCATCTGCTTCTGTTTGCAGAGGCTCATTCTTCTCTTGAAGTCATAATCTGCCTGCAGTATCACAAATGGTTGCTGTGAGGAGGATTATAATGTGATAAAGGCAGAGGATCATGATTTCAGGTGGAAAATTAATTCTGTATCTACAAAGATAATGTTACAAGGGCAGAGTCCTCAGACCAAATCCCAAAATGCTTACTCATTCCTGCAATGAGACTTTGCCAGAGCAAAGACGCAAATCTAGAAAATTTCAAAATTTGGTAATCTACAATGGAGACAGGAGTTAAAAGTGATGTAACATATGGAAGCTGCTACTCCTGTGCTCAGTGCAAAATTAGGATGCCTGGTGACTCCTTTTAACAGTGAAATGAACAGAAGTTTTTGTGTCATCTGTTTTATTTATCCCTCAGTTTAGCCCAGAATTAAAAACACCATATTAATACAGCAATCAAAATAAAAACCATGGAAATTACACAAATATTTGTTTGGCAAAGACAGCACTATTTTAGATGTTAAGTCAGTGCTCACAGACAGGCAGAAAAGTGTTACAAAATGCTCAGGGAAGCACAGTACACCACCTGAGGCCAAGTCACTGAGGAAGAGCTGGAGATTTTAAAATCACATGAATACTACAACGAGGTTGCTCTAACACTGTTAAGCAATTTGTAGTTTCCAGTATCATGTGAATGCTGTGTCACTGGGCAATGAAAACCTTTTCTTGTTCTTTGGGCTGGGAGGGAGTTGCTCTTCCCAGAACCTACTGCCTGACTCATTTTGTTGCCTGTAAAATTCTGAAACAAGGCAAACAAAACAAAACTTCAAACATGTATTTTTAGAAAACCTGTATTCCCAATACTAAAATAGCTGCACTAAGATTTACACTAAAGTAATCTTCCTTAAAGAAACAACTCACATGACCACCAGAACCAGTTTTAGACATATCAGAGGAAGACCCGAGGCCAACTGAACCTGGAATTATCTTCTCTGCAAAGCATTCATGTGCATCCTTCTAACTCCAGTTAGAGTCTGTTGGAATCCAGGAAGAATGATCTTCCTAATCAAACTCTACACCAAACAGGAATGGAGAGGTGTCTCCAGAGGCTGTTGCAGAGCCAAAGGCTAGCTCACCTGGCCTCAAGGGAGCTTTTCTGTATGAGGAAGCAGGCTGGGGAGATCAGTCCCTTTTAGCTGAAATTCATCCTTTTAAGTCTGCTCTGAGTGTTGGGGGTTTTTTGGTTTGTTTTTTTCTGGGGCCTTTTTTTTGGTTGATTGGGTTTTTTTCCTCTGGAATGGGGTGTGATAATATTGAAAGAATCTATTCTGTCTATCTTTATAGCCAAATCAATGATGAATGTTGCCAGCCTGGCCACTGCATGCCAGAGCACACTGTGTAAAATTACTTTCACAATAAGGTGTTCCATAAAAAAATATCTTATCCAGCCAAGTTTTAACTTCACACCTCTGATTCAGTGACTAATTTCTTGTCTATAGAAACACGTGTGGGCTTTCTATGTCCAAAGTTCAGGAGACACCCCCTCCCCAGGCTGAGCCACCAAAGCCAGCAGGCCAGATGAACCACTCCCTCACAGCACCTTTTTCTTTCCATTGGCCATACCAGAGCCCAGACATTCATACTGTGAGTATCCAAATTAGATAGGATGGATCAGATCCATGGTGAGTAGGTTTTCATCTGCCTTCAAAATGTTATTCATCATTTCATATTTTATCATCGGACTTCCTTTTATTTTTCTCCTTCTACATGAAATTATTCTGGTCTCTTCCATCACTTTTTTTTTCCTGTGAGAGTTTCACATTTTCTAATTCATGGATATCACTCTTGATGGATCCCCATAATTCAGTACAGTACTCTTATAAATTTATATTACTGATACATATAACACATATATAAACACATAGCACATGTTTTTCTGTTCTGTTTAAACATTTCCCTCCCCATCTTCTTTCCAATGAGGCTACACATCTGAAAGTAGTCCTCACTGAACTGTTAAAAGTCATTCAAAAGGCCCTATCTGAAGATCATAAATCGAAAAATTAAGAATGTGGCTGAAGACTTGTCTCTGTTTTATACTCAACCTTGCATTTCTTGACAACATCATGTGCATTTATTTGCTCCATTTCTTCAATATGCTCTGTTTTTTGACAACCAAATGTGTTATACTCTGCTATCCTTGCTGTGTCTTTGCTTATTCTCATTCCTAATCCATTCATCATAAAAAAACAGGAATTTGAAATTTCCTAAAAGAACTTGTTTAGCTTTTGCTTTTATTTAAAATTACAGATAAGAACATTTTGAATAATGTAGTGAACCTTTTTCTTTCACTGTCACATTTTTTCTGTATCTATTTTAATTCTTTTTCTGAGACTTTATTAGCACCAGATGAATACATCAGTGCTACCCCATGTGTGCATTATTGCTTTAGTGATATAAATCTCTGACTCCTCCATTCTTTCAATGTGCAATTGTATTAATTCACCAGAACCTTCTCCTCTCCATTCTAGTTTCTACTAGCCCTACTGCCTCCATCATACATTATCTCTATTTTTATGCTTGATAAGAAGCCATATTCAGTTTTCATTTTTTCCAGTGTATAAGTATTTTATGTAGAATATATTGCTTGTCAGAATTCTGATCTTGGAACCCAACCTTTCCAGCCAGTAGGGGTTTTTGGAGTCAGTAAGCATTAACATCAATAGAGGCAAAAGTGCATTATCTGATGTCCAGCTGAAGTCAACAGAAATCTTTGCATTAACTTCAGTGGGCACTGGACTGCAGCCCAGCTTACCTTCTGGCAGAACTTCAGTAAATCACAGAGCAATGCTAGCTAGCATTAAGCTACCATTCAGTGACAGCAGAGCTCAGGTGTGTTTGCAAAGGCCTTTACAGATATTTGAGTAATCCCTGTAGATTAAGGTGCACTAATAAATATCAAAGTCAAAAGAAGCTTCGATAGGATATCCAGCTTTGTGTTCTTGCTTTTAAGGTTTCTGACAGTGGTTGTAAGTGCATGAGAATTGTCATCTGTTACCATTGTCAACTAATGGCCTAAGAAATAGTCTTCAAATTGTCAGTTACCACATGTTTAAATCCTGGAAACTTTCATGTCTACGCAACCCACAACACATTAGGGCCTGCAGACATTAGTATGCATAGCATCAAACCCTTCTCAAGATGCTGGCATTCTCAGCTGTTCTACAGACAGGCTGAAAGAGAATTAAACCCTATAGTTGGAGTACCTACTTCAACTAAAATAGCAGGTTTAATTAAACAACTTTATTGTATCAAATGCCCCTGCACACTGAAAGAGAAATATTTGAGATTCTTTCTGCTACATGGAAAAACATTTATATATATATATGCATATATATATGCATCTGAATTGTAAGAACAGTTCTAAATTAAAAAGTGGCCAAGATTGCATTATTTCCCTCCTTCCTCCTCCGTAGAGATTTTCTTCCCAAATATCACCAGTTTACAAAGAACCAAGGAAAACCCAACAACGTTTATTTAATTGCCAGTTCTGCAAGTTCCACACAAAATACAAGATTCAAGTTAAGTTCTCAAAGATATTTATAGTAAAGGCTGCTAAGTAATGTAACGTGTAAATTTTCTATCACAGGAAGATTACCTTCACTCACTAAGTGTATTACTTCACTAACACCCAAGGAGGATGCAATTGCTTTTGTTCTATTTTGATTCTATCAGAACTAAATACATAGACTGCAACCTTTTTTTTGTGTGGTTCTCTTGATTTTTTTTTTTTTTAATCTTACAAAGGGTTACTCCTATAAAGATCCGAATCAGGATTTAAAACATGAAATATAAGATTTTACATTCAATTTCTCACTCCATTCCCTCATTAGCAAGCTTTCACTGATGCTGCTTTGCATGCCTTATGTTTATTTTAGGAGATATTATTCTTATCTTATAAAATCTAAACCCTAAGCAGTGCTGGAACCATTTCTCAGATATTGAAGACTGTGATTTGGCACATGTAATATTCCAAGATAAGTCCACACGTTCAAAGGCATTTAAAGCAATTGCTTTTTACATAACCTGAACGAGATTGCTTTCCCAACCAAGTTCATGAAATAGAACATCAATAATCTGCTTTCCAGTTCCTAAGCAGACCCCCCATGTAAATACATAGGAGCCCTTGTATTTAGGTACTCAGGAGCCCCTAGGTTTAGGTGTGAATTTAGAATACAGTGTCTAATAACCCATGCTGTATTACAGTGCTGTTGAACGTGACATGTTTGGGTTTTCCTGTCATAAGGTCAGGATTCCTATCAAAGCACAAGTAAGTTGTAACATTAGGAAAATCTGAAGATCTGCAAGCAAATACCCAAATAGCACACCCAGTCATGCCTCAAGATACCCTTTAAATACTCTTTCCTGTCTAAAGCTGCAAGCCACAGAGGCTGGCCTGTTCTCCAAGCAGCCCTGTCATTCCCTGACATGAAGGCTTGCAGCTCCCCCCAGCAGCTTTGTGATGGCTTGTCCCAATTCCTTCTCTGTTACCTCAGGGCACTGCAAGCCTACCTAGGAAGTGAACAATTATTTAAGAAAAAAAAAAAAAA
>VYXF01009617.1:87722-117199 GCA_013397295.1 Polioptila caerulea
GCAGGACGGGGCAGGGTGCGCGCAGGACGGGGCAGGGTGCGCGCTGCCCGGCCGTGCCCCTCGCCAAAGGCGCCGGGGCTGTGCAGAGCAGCACCTGCAGGGACCCTCGCACTGCAGGAAACTGCAACGCTGCAGCCAATGTCAGCCCCGTGCCCTTCGCCCGCCGCCGGGCCGCAGCTAGTGCAGCATCAAAATCCTGCCATGTGCAGGTCGCTAATGCAGACGATGACAAGAGTTCCCCTATGTCGCTTGTCGCTGTTTGTTCCTCTGTAGTTGTTACTAATCACGTCCGGACTTTCAAAGACTGTTTCAGAACTGTTTGAAAATGCAGTTCTAAACTCCCCCACAGAAAAAAAAAAATCACTTACTGAAGATGTAGCCAGGTACCATTTTGCAATATTTCATTTATTCATGTTACTGGGGCAAAAGGTTAATTCAAGGCAAAACTCACGTGCTTTTCATGCATCTTTGATGTGAGCACGTAAATCTGAAGAATATTTCCAAATCTTCATGGAAATAATTAAAATCTCTTGTAAATATTGGAGAAACATTGAAATGTTACTGCTTTATATGACTGACATGAAGCTACAGAAAAGCATATATGTAAATTTAAGTTAAATTAAAAATATGCAAGCTGGAAAGACAGGGAAATGTATCTGTGGTATCTTTAATAATAACAGGAAAAATAATCTCTAGATTAGTAAAATTAATTTATCACTGGGCTAATCACATTGTAATGCTTTACTATACCCTTAAGGTTAAGGAAATCTGTTATCATTGAAAGATGCTCAATGATAACGGGGGGGGAGGGGGGGAGGTGTGTGTAAGTAAAAAAAAAGAGAAAAAAATGGNTTGAAAGATGCTCAATGATAACGGGGGGGAGGGGGGGGGGTGTGTGTAAGTAAAAAAAAGAGAAAAAAATGGGGTTTAGGTCTATAATAATTTATTCCAGGAATTTTGTATCATTTCATGCTGTACGCCAACAGAATGAGCCAAAATAGTCTGTCCTATTACTTTGTAAAATGGGAAGTTGCTACATTGCAGCCGTGGATTTGAAGCTTCCCCTCACTGCCTGGAAACTGCCAAATGCCGTAAGGTTGTGTTGTATCACGTGGTGCGACATTGAAATCTTTCCTAATACCGCAGTACACTGCAGTAGAATGGTTTTAATGCAGATTACCTGGAGATTATTCAAATGGTCCACGTTGCCTCACTGAAACATGAAGCAAATTGGTGTGATCCTCCTGGCAGCGCGCTGCAGTGCCACGCTGCAGGACATTGCGGGAGCAGGAAACTTTTTGACACCTTTAGCTCTGCACTGATTTATGGTTTCAGAGTGGGATGATAGAGCAAAAGTAGCACGGCAGTGACTGCCGGGTAAATCACAGAGAAGTGAGGGGGAACAGTTCACTTTGTTCTCAGGTAACAGTGCAGAGAAATCATCTGACAGACAAATCTCTAGTGAAAGCTTTTTAGTTTAAGGTTTATGGCTTTTCCCTTCTAAGAGTTAAAGCTCGCTGGTGTCTTGAGGATAATATTTTTCCAAAAGGCTACAATAAATTTCATGACAGCTGCTTAATTTTATTATTTTTTCAAATCCAAAAGAGAGTACAGTTTAGTACAAGAAATGCTGACATGCATGATTTTTTCAGAGAGCTGCTGCTCCAGGCTTTTGAGTCAACTGTCTCACATGAACACCAAATTGCTGCTCTGGCTTTCTTCATATTCATTACTGTTCTGTGCTTGCTAAATACTGCAGGGTATGGTAGTGTGGTTAAAATATTACTTCCATGGTGAATAGAGTTTAAATTGCTGAAGTTACTACAAATAAGCAAATTATATGTGGGTAGATTTTTTTCCCCCAAATAGTAATAAAGAGAATTTAAGAGAAGTTTTATATGTATCATACTTTTAATCTAAGATTCTTTACAGAATGTTTTTTAGGGGACTTTTCCTAAATCTTAAGGATGATGAACAGAGAAGACAAAAGAAATGAAGAGAGAAGGTTAAAACAAAACCTCTCATCTGAGATTTGACCTCAAAAGGGAAATCCCGGAAGTGAAGACATTGCAGAGAAGAAGTAAAAGAAGGTAACAAAGTCTTGAGACTGACTGTGATCACAGGGAATGGGAGGGGACGTCAGAAGTTGTTGAGAAGTGGAATTAAGTGTTTTATAATCTAAGAAGGCAGTTATTGATTCTGCAATAAGCAAGAGATCCTGCTACTGTGTACTTTTAGAGAACACATAATGTGAGTGCACTTTTGCAGAGATGTGAGCAGGTGGGATGTAGGGTCCTGTAGATGTTTGCTGTGATGGGGACCACAGGCAAACAGAGCAGTGACAAAGTCCCTGCCATAGCTGAAGGTTTTGGCAGCAGTGAGGGAAGCAGCCTTTCATTTGAGCAATGCTGAGGGAGGGGGTGGCGATAATTACTTGGGCAGAGGGATCAAAAAGGAAAGTTCTGCTTCAGAGAACCCACAGAGAAGGGGTGATCAACAAATGTTTGGAAGTGGAAGGGCACAGGAGGATGCTTCTGTGGTTGCAGTTACTCTTGAATGCAGTTTGCCTATTTTCCCAGGTTGTGTGAGATAGGGAAACAACATGGAAATTGTGTCAAACTCCTGCAGTTTAATGTAAGAGTTGAACAGGGAATGTGCTGTAGCAGCCACAGCCCTCCTGCAGGGAGACAAGGCAGTGTTGACCTGGAATACTCTTTCAGCTGGTCTCTCATGATAGCCTGTTCTGACTTAGCAGTCTTGCCCAGCAAGGCTGAAGGAGGAAAACCTTTCTTCCCTTACCCTTACTTGCAGAATTGCAGCAGTCTCTGGTCTAGTGCATATTCTTTGATAATCTAGGTGATGTTCAGCCACACTTTTTGAAAGAAACTAAAAATTCTAGCTGAGTGCCACTGGTTAGGCTGACGGGTAAAAAAAATTGCTAAAAGAAAATGTGATGGCATTTTGAGTGGAGAAACCAGGTCTTCAGAGGTCTGCTGACCTCCCCCAGTGTGAGCCATGGGCTTCAAGGGCAGTCCACAGCTCTGTGAAGGCACCTCTCTGCCCCTGCAGACTGAGGCCTTGTGGACCTCATTTTGCAGCTGTAAGACTCCCTGTATCAGCTGGAGGAAAAGGTCACGTGCTGGATCTGGTGATATGGACATAAGAATACGAGATGATGCATGAAATGATTTCAGAAGAGTAGCTGAATGAGTGAAAGGGTAAGATCATCTCTTTTCACTGGTATGTAGCTATGCTTTAAGGACTGTGTTTGTACAAATTAATTATAATTGAGTAAAATATTCTGCCTAAGTGACTACTTAACTGGTTAGAAGGGTTCTCTTATCATCTAATACTTTCTAACAAAATTCTTGGGTTTTTCCTCATCAAACAAGAACTAAAGTAAATACAGTCAAAACCAAAGAGGCAAGCAGAAAAAACACAGAATACATCATAGTATCTGAGTATCTGAGTGTTATCAACTTCTTTCAATGAAATAATTTACTTTCCCCCTTGATATTTTACTCACATGATGCCATCAGTGCTACCCTAGCAGCTTAAACATACCATAGGAAACGTTGTGAGAGTTTCTGGTAGATGATTAAACCTTATAAAACACTTTCTTCTGGCTTGATATAGGCAACCCATTGAAAAGAAATCTGTTATGTGAAATGATATGTTCTAAATTCAGCAAGGTTTTTACAAATCTTCATTCTGCAAAACTTGCTCAATTGTTTACTCCATACAGTGCTTTGTAAGGTTAAAAGGCACACTAGCATTAGGTAATTCTCACAATATCTTTGAAATTACATAAATGTGTATTATTATTTCAGATTCATTGAAAATAAAAGGTGAACTATAAATTTAAAGGTTATATCATTTACCCAAGACCAAACTCTGTGATTCCAGTGCTACACACTTAACCCCTCCATTACTGGAACATTTTTCCTTCTGCAGGTGACCATGTAAAACCAAATTCTTGTCAGCTTTATGAAAATAGAGGTCATTGTCCTTATTTTGTGGGTTCATCAGCTCAAACAACTTGCATATTTAAATTCCCTTTGCTTATTAGACTGAATGTAAATCAAATGAAGAATGAGCCATACAGTTGTACACTCTGGGCTCATAGTGTTGCTGGGAAAATGTTGGCAGGAATTCTGTAGGCATAAATTGACTTTGTAGAGAGGCTGTTCTTGAGCCTAGATGGAAATATACTGCTGAAGCTCCTATGGCACTTTTTTTTATTACAGCAGCAGTGTGCCCTTTTGTCCTTGGTTGAAATTTGCTCTGTATTCATTTTTGGCAGTGTTTAGAGTAGCAGTTGTCAATCTGTATGTGGCCTTACATCCCAGAGGGACTTGCACTTCTTTAGTATTTTAACTATATAATTGAAAGTTGTTTAAGGATTGTTTCAGACTGATCTACAACACTGATAATTCCACTATTATATTACTTTATAAAGTTAGGTTGAACTACATATAGTAAAAAGACATTTAAATTTACAGGAGGGGAAAAATAGCTCTAGTAAGTTTGGAGGTTTTTATCCTTGCAGCATAGATGCATTGCTGTCAGTTCTCTTAAGTACATACAGAATTATTACTCTTAGTTGAAGTAATATTCCCTGAAGTAAGAGGACAATATATGTCTCTTTTTCTAGTTCATGACCTTTAACAATAATGCAGATTTTTTTTCTCCTCCTCTACCAAAATGCTGCAAAATCAGAGCAATTGAGGGAGAGCTTTGGGGTAAAAGAGTATTGATCACTTTGAGTATTAATTAGTCATGACTTCTCATTTATGATCACTCACCTATGACAGCCAGTGAAGACATAGAAGTAGATACAGTAAAGATGCTGCTAAGTTATTGAATACTGACCAAAAATCAAGCCTGGAATTTTCTAGCTGCTATTTCACTTCTTTGCTTTTAAGAGTTGAAGGGAGAATGCTACCAACAGTAATGTTTTGGGGTAGAATGAAAGATACAGTTTCTACTACCTTATGAAAAGAGTCATCCTCTTACAACCTCTCATTCCAAGTTATCAGAGGGTTTATTTGAATAAGTCCAATTTGAAAGTGCATCAGTTGTATATAGAAAGTATGTCTAATATTTTTTCAGCCTTTTAGGAAAACGGTTTTTGACTGCTTAGGATGTTGTGTGGAGCAAGTGCACAATTATTGCACCTCAGCACAGATTTGCATGTGATCAAACTTTCTCTAATGATCCCATAAATATCTTTAGACAAGATAACTGATGCATCACTGTTCTTTGATGTTTATAATTTGGGGACTGTTAAAATGGATTCCATTGAATCACCCAAGCCAGGTCATAATGAGCACGGCCAAGAGTTTGTCTTTATAGAGACATGTTGACTGTTTCTCCTTCCAGGCTACTTATGGGTTCTAAGTGTTTGCATCTATTAACCTGCATGGAAAGAGCTTTCTTGAGATTATTCAAACTCTGTTAGCATAAGTATTTCATCCAGTTCAATAAATAAAGAGATTTATTTCTTGGTCTGTATATTAATACACTTTGTTGTGCATGGCATTTATGAAAAAGCAAATTGAAGTGAGTATTAGTTCTCCATCTGTCAGCTGTGAAATAGCTATTTAATAAAGATCCTAATGTCATGTAGAATTAAGAGAGCTTCCTGCATCTTACTTGGCATCTTGTTACCTTAACGTGAATCTTTCACTGAGTGTGGGATTAAAATACAGATAAATAAATGTACATGGTTTACAGGCATATGAGATATCTAGGCTCCTGTTAAAACTTGGGTAAGTCATCGAGGCTCAGAGAGGAATGCATTTCCCTGACCTTGTGTTTAGTGCCATTTGAGGTGCCTGGAGTTAGTAACCACCATTGTAAGCCCAGAAGAGGGTCCAAGCCCCGTGTGAAGTCTGTGCCCATCAGAAGAGGCAGCTGGAGGCCAGGCATAATAATTTATGGTATCTAAGATTGCACCATGCATTTAATTTTAGGCCACTGAATTGAACCCTACAGCAGTTGAAAAAAAGCTGAACTGCTCTCCAGGCAGCTTTAACTGTGTTGAGTAGAGGCTTCACACTTATGACTGTTGGAACTGCTCAAGGCTAAAACATTTCCAAAAGGATGACAGTTGTGATAAAAAAAAAACCTGTGGGAGATTTGTATTTCTACAGTAGCAGCTGAAGACCAAGCAAATAACAGTGGTGCTGGACACCTACTTAGAAAGCCAAATTGGCCCCTGCATCTCCACTGATTACAGCAATAACTTAAGACACCTGGTGCACCAGTGACACTTAAATGTAAGCATCTTAATCTAGAACTGAGTCCTGTACTGAAAACCCAGTAATGATGCTAGTTTATCTTGAAAGCCATTAAAATGAATACCATGTTTAACTGGCAGTTAAATAAGTTATTGGTTAGAACAAAAGTTTAGTACTTCCAGACATGCTAAATATACCTGCTTAAAAATTCATTTTTCAGCCTTTCCTGTCATTCAATTTAACAAATAGAATTAATCATTTGATGCAAAAATCAGCATTTTTCCAATAGATTTCTTCAAGCTTTTGATTTAAGCCACAGTCCTACAAAGGACTTTTGCATATTTAGATAATAATATTATTTTATAGAACTCCTAGGTTGCTAAAACATAGGAGGAGGGCACTATTGTGAAAAGTAAGAATGGTTTCATGAATTCCTTGGGTCACTCAATAGATTTTAGAATGTGCTACAAGGTTTGCACCAAGTTCTGTGTGTAATCCTGTGAGATGTAAATGCTGCTGAGGCTTTAAAGTCAAGGAGGCCATCTGGGTAAATAAGGCCAGAGCTGCTGCTTTACCATGAATAGCATCACTTCTTAGAAAAGTATCTCAGGTTATTTCACAGCGAGTCACACCAGGATAGTGATCTGCAGTGAGGAAGTGACCCCTTGAATATCAGGAATAAAATCATAGCATTTTATCCTTCCTGTGGAAGACAAGTGGGATAATTTCTGTGCATTTATAGTCTTAAGAGTTGCAGTAGTGTTCTGATAGATGCTCCCCCAGATTCCCCGCTGAATTTGGAACACAGCAATACTGATGATTCTGGAAAATCTGTACTCTGTATTTCTCAGCTGAGAGCAGCAGATTTGTGTTTTTGAATCATCTTTTCCCAGAAATAAATAAGATATTGCACTCTAAATCTTTTGAGCAGTTACACACTTCTGTATTCTGACAGCATCTAATTCCACTGAATTCATTAGTAAATCTTACACTGGTTTCAGGTAAAAAAGATTAGAATCTACAACAGGGCATATAACTTATTTAAATAGGGTCATGTTCTCCATCATATACTTGCTATTGGGAATTTTGAGACTTCAGTGTATCCCAAGTTTTCCATCAACATTATATTTAATATTCTGACAAGTTCAATGTAAAATGCCACAGTCTAAATAGTACAAACCAAATCTGGCACTACCACTTATCATGCTGAATTGGAAATAAATAGGTTTTTATGAGGTAGATTAATTTTAAGACCAGTTAAGTTTGAGTTTTGATTTGTTTTTTGATTTTTTTTTTTAACATGGAAAACTGGGATAATTGAATTTACTTCAGAGGGTAAATAATATAAAATGTTAGTACATAATAAAATACTAGCTTTATTATGTATTGCATTAAGGCTACAGACATGTGGCCTAAAATAAATCTCCTTGCATTCCACCTGGTCCTCAGAAATCAGAGGTGTTGGGTGCAGCTGGGCTTAGCTTCTGATTAGAACTGATTCAGCATTACCAGCCTGGTTGGGTTCAGTAAGAAATTGCATGATCACAGACTTGCAAATAGTGCAGTTTATCAGTTCAATAAAAACTTTCACAGTCCAGATTCACAAAACGTAGTTTCCTGAAATAACAGGAAAGCAGGTTCAGGATTGCACCAACTACAGTGTATCACTACAGCAGGTGATAGTAACAGAGATCTATTAGTGATATATAGATAGAAATATAGAAATATTCACAGGTCTTTACAATGCATTGCAGACACAAAACTCACCCAGAGGCATCCCTTCAGGGGAGGAGGACAGTCCATCCACTGATCCCAAGTAAGAAGAAGTGTTTCCCCCTCTCTCTCTCTTTTTTTTTCTTTGCCCCAAATTCTCCCTTCCTTTATGTTATAGGTGGGGTTTTGATGGTTATGATTGTACATGTAAGGTGTGTTTTCATTTCTCTTCATTTGCATTCCTAGGATGTAAAAGTTCATATGCAAATAGGGCTTAATGAGAGTCTTGGTTATTTTCAGTCAGAATTTATAGTTGACACAAAACACTTTGGTCCTCCTCCACCTGCTGAGGTGGCAGTGAAGGCTGTCTGACCTTCACTACAAAGTCTTTGAGTACATCCTTTTCTCCTCAAAGGACCACATTTGTAACAAGGCTGGTTGTGCACAGTGGCTGGTAGAGAGGTGCAGGTTTTCTCTGGGGCTTCTCTGAGACTTCCACTTCACCAGGCATTGTTCAATCTTTCCGCCTTGCTCAAGGTATAAGATAAGCAGGGGCACACCTCATGTTTTTGTCAACCAGTCTCATCAGTTCTTCACTGACTTAAGGCAACTCTGTAGCAAGCCTGACCATTTACTGTAATTATGGATCAGTGGTACATGGTTGTGGTACAGTTCCTTGATTTGCTGAAAACAGTGTCAAAGCCCCGTTTTAGGCCAACAGAATCAGACTTGTCAAGTGGGTGCACAATCTCATGTTGTAAACTGGTAACACTTTACGCTGTGTTTACTGAAAGAAAAGAGAAATAATGATCTCAGCATGCCATCTGTCAGTTCTCTGGCTGAATGGAACAGACTATGTCAGACAAAGGATGAGGTATGTCTTTAAGTGACCTTTGTGCATTTTTGGTGGCTTGGGGTTTCTTGCGTGGTTTGGGTTTGGTTTGGTTTTTTGTTTAGTAGCAATATCACGATTACAAATTTATAGCATTTGTGCAGTATGTGAGGTGTTAACATGTTTGTAAAAATTAAAAGTCCACTTAATGTTTCCTCTGCAGAACTTTAAAATTATATGGCTCCTTCCTTTTTCTTTTTCACCTTTTATAAGAGACCTAGAATAGAGAAAAATCATACATTTGCATTTCAGTATTACTCAAATCAGTAGTGTTTTCAAATGGAGCATATAGCAGAGTTAAGTAACTTGTAAAGTATAAGTGGCTTTCAAAGGTCATATAATTGTCTCTGTGGTTAGTAGCTGCATACAGGGTAATGCCTATGAATGATAATGTTTCCTCCAAATGAACTACTGAACAAAGCATTCAGTGTCAGAAATCTTACTTGATGACTTGCAGAACTATGTTAGAAAGATTTAAAACAGAGAACCAGATACACTTTAACAGATTTCATATGCCATCCTTTTGGCTCTATAGCTTCTGCTGGTCTACTGGAATCTATCTTACTATTCAAAATCCATTCAAAACCATAAAAAGTTAATACAAGATGGGTTGTCTTCTGTAAGGAGACACACCAGCTCTGTAGTCACTGAGTAGCTGGTGGAGAGAAATAGGCTCTCCCAGACAATAAGTCATATGCTGTCTTTTAGATACGTGTCATAGGGTGAGATGAATCACCTCCCTTTCTGCAATGAGTGAGCCAAATGTGGCTAGACAACCACTCCCTTTTAAGGCAGTAAAAGTTTGGTAAGGTTAATCCCAATCCCCAAGTTATTTTGTTTCTTTTCTGATGATACTTTATATTTTGCCTTTGATCTGTTTTGGCAAGATTTTAGAGGGTAGCATCTCCAGAAGTCCTGATTTGGACAAAGTTGATATTGACTCCTATGGGAGGTCAGAGTGAAAAAACACTGCAGGACTTCTCTTCCAGAAAGTGAAGTGTTTCACTATTCCTCTCCCTTATTAGTGACATTGTGTTCTACCTTTCTGTTCCCTTTAATAACTGGCTCGAGATGATGCCAGCAGACAGTTAAGTGTTATCCCCAGGGCCCATGGATTGTCACAATAAATTCTGTGAAAAGACACAGTTTGATTAATATGTACTGCAGGAGCTGAAGGCGTTGGTACATAACATAAAAATACAATCAACTACTACACTCTGTTCTTTTATTTGACATTGTAATTATTTCATCAGTTTACCCATACCACAAGCAGTTAGGCTTAAGTCCTGTAGAGCTGCAGCAGAGAAAAGGAGGCCTGGCCAGTTGCTGTTGCTGCCCCTCAACTGCTTTCCTGCCTTGGTCCCTTTATAAACAGCAGGAACATTGCTTCTCTCCTCATGCTGAGAGAATATGGCAGCTGTTAAGGCCCTTAGTGAAATTGGTTTAGCTGCTAGTACACCCTCTGACCACAGGCAAGAATCTTGCCAGCTCAGAACTTTATATATAATGTAGATAAATTGCTGAGCTCCATGTCCTGCCATGACCATGGTAAAAATTGTCCTTAGCTTAAAGTGGCAGGATGTATTTTCATGGATCCAGGTGCTTGCCTGGTGTAAAGACTGTGTGAGATATTTAATTGTCCATGTGCTTCTCAGTGTCTAGCAGTGGCACCAGGCTGCTCTCATGGGCTCTGAACATCCAGATGTCCATATTTCCATTGACTCCATTAAGCAGTTTAAAAATGTAGACAAGTCTGGTACCTTCCAAAAGCTGTTGGAGTCAGTACTGATGTGTGGTATTGGCAGTGTGCACATGACCAGCCCTAGTGCCGTAGGGAATCACTTGCCCTGCATGCTGTGAACAGCCTGTGTATTCAGTGTACCTCTGGAAATCCAGGGCTGGCTTGCTAACCCTGTACACGTTCAAACCATAATGATGTCCCATGGCTCAGAAAATATTTGTCTCAATACAAAATGAGAGACAAAAGACAAACTGTTAGAGGACTGCAGGGAAACATTAAAAAAAACATAGAAGTCAATCAAGCAGTTGTTAGATTTAGCACACTGGCAGGTCTGACTTTACTGCAATTCTGTTGCTCTTATGTGGGCTTTTATGATGGTAAAACACAACTGCAAAGGCTAAGGGTGGAAATATCAAAGTACTTCGTTTGAGAATCAAAGAACTGGGTGGTGGAGATTGCTATGCTGGGTTGATCAGAGGCAGAAGTAATATCTTTGAGCCAGATGAGAAGTGTTAAGCTGAGTGAAGTATATACTCAAAAGCATTTTGAAAAAGAAGGAAGAATACTGACACCCAACTGATTGCATACTCCACCTGTTTCAAATCTGGTATTTTGTTGTTCAGACAAATATGCATTTCCAGTCTGGATCTTACTTGTCCATAGTGAAGTCAGTGCTGAAATTTTTGTTCCTTTGGGTTCTGTTTTGTCTATACATTTATTCATTTGAATGATGGTAGGAGGATCCATCCAGCATGGATCAGTGGCAGAATGAGGTCTCTGGTGAGTCATGCTAGGCAGTGATATTCAGGCTGCTTCCTCTTCCAGAATTTGCATGGGATGGATGTTTTCTGATTTTTAAAGAAAAGTAATGTCAATTCTTGCAAACAGTCTCCTTTCTCCAATGAGGAAATACTTAACAATCCTACTGCTATCACACTAAACACATTCTGCATAAAAGCTTGATTTACTCCTCCTTTTAATGGCAATTTCTTATCTATACTGCTTGCCCCATTGTATCAGTAAACATGTTGACAAGACTGCAGCTGCCTTTTGCAAATTAACAAGTTCACCCCTGTATGAAAAGCCAGCTCTGTTCAGAGCTGACATGTGGAATAGTGGCAAACTGGGCTTCTGCAAACAAATTGTCATTACTTCATAGAGCAGTGCAGCCAGATATTCTCACTTTGACATAATAGCCCCACGTACTTCTCCTTTTCTAGCACTGAGTTACCTTTTTGACAGCCTCTTCATGAGGCACTAAATTTGCTTCTGACTGATTGAGGCCAAGTCAATCGCAAATCACACTTTCACATCTAGGAATTCAGGAGTTTTCAGCTCTGTGAAAGTATTTCACCTTTTTGAATTGACCATATGTTTGCTGAAAGTAAGATTCAGGTTTGAAAATCAGATTTTCTATGTATTGATTTAATAATTTTAAAGCACAAAATATCTTCTCTGAGTATAATGGCAACATGTAAAGGAACTGGTTACATTTCCAGTAGAATTTACACTTTCATGAAAGGCTAGCAGCCTAATTGGGAAAATAAAGCTCAAAGTGTGACTTGTTCCCTTCTTCTGGTAGAGAAATTCAGTGCTTTAAAAAGCCCAGAATGGTGTGTTGCTAAAAGTATTGTTTTATGAAGCAAATTATTTAACTGTATATTTGGGGTTGAGTTCTCCATGTTGCTGTTATTCTTCATGAAGCAGCCCAGGTCTCTTCCAGTCCTTAGCCTGTCATTTCTCTTGTTCATCAAGTTTTCCACTGCCAGGATGTGTCATACCTCACCCACTCAGTTGTCCTGGGTAGTTCTAGGTTGGTTTTCTGTGGCTGCAATTGTCTTCCTGCCCATGAAATGATAACCACGCATCCCACTTAATAGCATGTATAGCTAGCTCTTTCCTTCATTCTAGGGAAAGGTTCTATCACATCTGTATCTTTTAGTCAGAGGCTGGACTAAAACTTTAATTGAGACAAATGTAGTAGTAATAGAGATTCCAGCCAGATTGAACATAGAAGTAATATGGTAGCCCGGACTCTGGGTGAAAGCTGAAAGTAAGCCTGTGCATAGTTTTGGAGGCAAATGTCTGATGTACAGGTGTTAAACAGACCATCTTCTATCTTTCAAGGGGGATACAACTCACTGCTTGGCTACTTTTCACTTTCTAAGGATATTTTCATACAAGGTAATTGCCAATATCCAGCAAAAGGAGGGTTTCTTGGGGCTTTTTAAAGTGTTCTTGTAACATCCCCGTGGCATAATACACTGACTGCTATTTTTCCTATGATGTTCACTTTAGGAAGTGCCTGTGTGACAAGAAAGCCACTTAACAATGAAAAAATTCACGCTGTTTGATTTTGTAAATGACAATTCACTGCAAATTGGAGAGACTTCATGGATACAGGACCTTCCCTGTGATGACAACGAGCTAGAAAGAGTTCTGAAACCTAATGAGCATGTACTAGTAAACTGGCCTGTGGGAGAAAGAAAGACAGAAAAGCACCTGGTGAAAGTTGTATACATGAGTGGTGAGTGCAGTTCCAGAACATTTGTGTGATATGAAACCTGCTTTTAAGGTATAGTTGCCTGATTGTCTGTGCTCTGGCCTTTTTCCTTTCCATCACTTCAGATGACCCCCAAGAGCTGGTGGAAATGATGCAAAAGATATTACGAGCAGATGAAATTACAAAAATACAAGTCCTTGGAAAAAGCAAGAGGAAGAGGATAGAAATGATATTCTCAGAAAGTGAGGACAGTGACCTGGATAAAGAAAAGGTGAGTTTCTGTCTTTATGTACCTTACATTGTTAGGTCCATAAACGAATGAAATAGACTTTAACTATTGATTCTTCATTATATAACACTCATATGATGTATAGTAAAGGTAGGAATACAGGCAGCCTTCACACAGAACCTCAGCACAATAACCTGTCAGAGTAATTACTTAGGCCAATGGATTTTGTCCTTTTCTATGTCAAGAGACCAGTGTTATTAAAGGCTTTGGTGCTCCTTAGCTCCATTACATTTTCCCCTGTGAGACAGAAATCTGACTAGTGTGTAAAAAAGGGAAGGGACTGGGTTTTCTGAGGTATGCCTTGCACAGATCTACAGTGACAAAATATAGGGGAGGAAAACATAAAAGTTAACAAAGTTACAAATGCCTTTTTTTAGAACTACTAACCAAGAATGTCAAGTGCACAGTGTATAAAAGTTTATGGTATATTGTGAAATACTGCAGTGAAAGGCTCTATCGGAATGCAAAGGCATTGTTTTGCACTTTTTGCAGGGGAAGATGATGAAACGTATAAAAAGAAAGAAATCATTGCAGGCATCTGCTCCTGCCAACATCCTGAGTCAACTTGAAACATCTTTAATTAACAAACAGGTAGACATCCATTTTCAGCAATTTTAATGTATTAAGCAAAAGCAGTCTGAAAGGTATTTTTGAGGGAGGCATAGGATTTTTTTGCCATAGTGAAGTTAACAGTTCTAAAAGATGCTGCTTTGGAAAATTGGTGAATAGAGAACAGAGGCAAAGGTACCTAACAGCTACATATTACACTGACTTTTCATTTTTAATTTCAGTAAGAATACTAATAGCTATGTTTGGTAACCACTTTTATTAAAATGCACTGAGTCTGTTTATACAAGAGAATTTTTTTATTTAGCCAGATATTTTATTGTTAGTTTTGATGCTTTGATTTTATGTTGTTGTTGCTCTAGATATCACAGTTGTTTGGGGTTTTTTTCAGAGAGAACCGTATCCAGGAAGCAATTTTCTATATAGTGAAAGTAGCAGTGATGATGAGGAGCCTTTATTTCAACTCTCCAAGGTAGAACTATGTGCCAAAATTAAAAGTCTCAAGAGGAAGCTGACAGATACCATGAGAGAAAACTGCCGCCTAAGGCAGGCCCTGGTGATGCTTCAAGGTAAAGTTGGGAGTATTTTGATGAAGAGGAAAGCCTGAAGGTCAGGAAAAGCTTGATTTCTAAGAGGCCATTTGGATGGGAATTATGGATGCTCAAGCACCTGACATGATCAAAGCCTACCATTAGCATCAAAGTCTGTGATACATGGCAGCATTTAATTCCAGCAGCACTTACTAATCATAGAGTTAGAAATGAAACAATCTGTCTAAATCCTGCCAGTTGTTCCCAAGAGAACCTTTCTGTATGCTGTGTAACCATTGGCTAAACTCAAATACTTCACTGACCAGTCCAACTAACCATATTTACTAGCAGTCTTTCTTGATCAATTCTGAAATTTCTTAATTTCTAATTACTTTGGTGATTCCTCATTACTGATAATCTGAGTTTGTTTCAAATGCACCAAATACAATTCTTTCCCAGAGATGAAATATTTTGTTCCTCTGTAAAGGTATCCTTCAGCTCTTAGTGATCATCTCTGAAGTGCCTCTCGCTTGTCACTGTCCCTTACTCTAAGGCAGCCAAAACTGAATCCAAAATTTCAAACCGTTAGTGAATGAATAAGGTTTAAAGAGGATTTACTGCTTCCCTTGCCAGCTACACCATACCATCCCTAGACAGTCTGGTATCTGGATTTTTTTATTATCAGATGATTTTGCAACTGTTTATCATTTTAATTTCCCACCTGACTGCACTTCTTACATTATTCATCTTGGTTTGAATCATTCATCTTCACTTTTTAAAATATTATTTGTAAGCATTTTCTTAGTGTCTGACAACTTTTCTCATACATATAAGTCAATTTACCTTGCATCCTGAGCAATTATCTTAGTCTTTTACAGTATTTTCTGTAATTTAGTGATTCTGTATCTTGCTGATATGTCATCTCTTTCATCCTTTTTGCTCTGCATTGATTCTTCTTAATGGATGCAATAAAAGTTTATATTTGAAAATATTACTTTGAGGAAAGGTTATTTAAAACATATTCTCTATAGATTAAAAAAAAAAGGAAAAGCCTCTCCAGTCTGTGTAACTTCTTTTAAGGAAAAAAACATCAGACATCACTTAGCCCACATTCAATAGTTTTATGGACTGGTAGAGATTTTGAGATTGTAAAAAGAAAAAAGAGAAATAGTCTGTTTTGTGCCATAATGGGCATAAACTAATAGTTCCTCTTAGCCTTGCACTGGACTGATCTAATCTAGAAGCTGAGGCCAGATCTTCATGGGTGGGGACAGCAGAATGATAGGAAAGCATTTGAGACAGGAGGAAAAAAGTATATTGAGATGTCTTTGCTGACTACTTTGAGTCTTTAACATTGTAACAGGAATCTAATTGCAAAAATAGCCCTGCTTATGTAATTGGAGTCTGAAAGCTCCCATTATTGTTTTACCCCTCACTTTTCATCTGATTTCAGTGTTGCCACAGGCAGTCACTCATTTTGAGGAACTGGTAGGGATGGCTGAAGCGCTGCTCAAAGGAGGAGTGACCTCATCTACATCCAGTCTGCACCCACATGCTGTTTGGAAGGCATCTCACAATCCATTAGCAGATTCCTATGCAGCTATGCATAGTAACTCCAGCTCACCAATAACTTTGAATGTGGAAGATGAGGAACAACAGACTGAAAAACAGGTCAGTTAAAAGGCAATTTCAGGCATAAAACTTTATAAAGTTTACTGCTATAGCATAATATAAAAAATAACCATCAGAAAAATAATCTGTCATCATTGCATTGATAGCATGACTAATGAGCTCCTTTTGTACAGAATGCTCTTTCCATGAGAAGCATTAGCTTTTATTCAGTGTCCAGTACACTCTCAAATTCATTTTAATTTCGGCAACCTTGCATATCTGTGGCTAAGGGCAGAATGTGGATGCATGAAGAAATTACCAAGATCCAGGGATAATTTCCAGCCTAATTGTTTGGATGCCAAAGGGGAATTATAGTATTTCAAAGATAATCTAAGAAGAATACCAGCTGTCTGTTCAAACTGTTAATTTGTAAGTGGAGCTGCTATGTTTCTTCTCCTGTTCCAGACACTGGCCATCAGTTAAGTAGAAATACATGTATATAGAGATACTGAGTAAAAAAATTCCCTTATTCTCTGCAATTATAACAGAACATAATTGAGAAATCTAAGGCACAGAGGCTGTACATGAAAAAAAATGATGACACAACTGCAAGAATTATTCTAGCGTCTACATTCACAATTTACATAAACATTATTATGCATCGGGTCATGCTAATCTGTGCAAATAATTCTTGTGTGTTGTCATGGAGTGCTAAAGTCCAAAGAAGTCTTTTAAGAATTATAATGGTATGCTTTGACTGCATATTGCAAACTACAAATTTTGACAACATCTTCAAAGAAATAAAAAGACCTGAGCAACCTGCCTTACTTCCTAGAGGTAGCTCAAAATTGCCTATTAGGAGAGCTCAAATTTTTAGGCTGCAGCATTGCTGCGTGCAGAAGCTACTCTCAAAGCCCAGGACCAGATGTCACAGTTCTTAGGGCATGTCTGCTCTCAGGCAGGAATATTTGCTTGGGCACAGTGCCACGCTACCGAGGCAGTACAGAAACCGTGCCAGAACTGGACCACAGCCAGCCTGCACGGAGTGCAAGCAGAAGGATTTTGCTATGTCTGAACATGTCCTGTCTCCACTAGTGAGTAATAAAGACTGCCTGGTGAAGGGTTTGCTAGGCTGCACAGGGTCCTTAGCCTGCCCCACACTTCCTTCTGGAGAGCAATCAAGCTGTGCGTAGAGTCCCAAACACTGAGCGGTGTGCAAGTGTGGTGTTACCTCAAGCACACCATTTGCAGAGATTACTTTTGAAATTGTGGTTTAAAAACAGAAAATGAAAAAGATATTTCAGTGGTAAATAGTATATAATATTTCTAGAAAACTGCAATAGTTATGCCTATGACCAATTTTGTTTTCCAGTTCAAGATCGAAAAGTGGCAGATTGCACTTTGTAACAAGAGCAAACCTCAAAAATTTATAAATGACTTGATGCAAGCACTTTATACACATGAATACATGGCTACACACAGCCTGACCGGTGCAAAGTCCTCCTCTTCAAAGGATAAAGCGGCAAAACCAGCTATGAATCAGAATGAAGTTCAGGAAATCATAGGTGATGACTTGTTAACGTTACTCAATGTGGCTCAGGGGGCTTTCTCCGAGGGAGGGGCTGTCATGCTTAACAGCTCTATCTGCTCAGGTGATGAGCTGCTTCCTATTTCCTCCTTCAGCTACATGCTTTTTTAAACCATCTATTAAAAATACTGCCAGTGAAATGCTAAGTAGCAGTATTTCTATTGTGTGAATTCTGTGGGTTTTATTCAGGTGACTGCTCAGGCACAGTGATATTGTAAATTTTTTTTAGCCCTTGCAAGGCTAACCTACAACAGTCAAATTTGGAGCACAATGATAACAGATAAGAGAAGGCAAAAAGAGGACACACTTGGATCAAATTTTAAATTATGTCTGCTGTGTTCTGAAGTTTAGTGAATGTTATGAATTCTGACATTTTAAATAGTGCTAGAGGCAAAATGAGACTGTACAGAAGACAGAAATGGTGATCAGAGAAGCAAACAAAATTTGATTTATGCTGAGGTTTACAGCAGAAAATATTTGGTGCATAGGACAGAAAATAATTTCAGATGGAAGAATCAGCTTTAAAGAAAACAGTATTTTGTGAGCATATGAAGCCAAATTTTAATCGGATTCACACCTATAACTAAATACTAGAACTATTTGTACTATAATTCCTCCCCCATTGCCATTTCCAAGGACTTCTGCAGTTCTCTTGGTTCCCTTCTCAGCTTAGCTCCAGTTCCTGTACCTTAGTACAGTTTTGTTGAAGTTAGCCAGCAGTTTCAAAAGTAATCAGTTGCAAAAACCATTTTTCCTTAAGATCCTTTTTAGAAAAAAAGGCCTAAAGTCAAGCGAGATAAAAGGAAAGAGTGTGTAGGATGATAAAAATATATTTAGAGGCAGTAAGATGAGACAGTTTCAGAATGACATTTGAGAAAAATGAAAAATATTTAATGGGATGAAAGAAATGGTTGGACTCAATCATAATGGTCTTTTTCAACCTAAATTATTTTATGATTCTAAATCCTACTAGGGCTTAGGCAAAACTGAAAAAGGAAGCAGAGAAGGTTATCAGGACATGGAATACAGCATTTTGTGGAGAATTCAGTGACAAAGCCTATAAAGAAATCAAAGAACTTAGTTAAGGTAGAAGAGAATACTCTGGAATTTAAACAGAAAAGTGTCAACATTGTACAAGAGAAAAAGAAAAATTAGAAGGAAGCTAGGGAGTTCTAGGACTGTAGAAAATTAGTTAGTAGATCAGATTATTTAAAGAAGATGGAAATTGTAGGACTTCAAAAGAAAATTAAATGAAAGGGCAGGGAAATCAAGGGTGGGGGGAAGATGATGGAGAAGAAGGGAGCAAGAATCGCATTCCTCATGTTGAGTCCTGTTACTATTGCATTCAAAAAATGTAGCCAGGCAAAACAGAAGGGAAATTTTTAGAAAAAGTGACATCACTTGCAAATGAAAATGAATTAGGAAAAAAAAGTAAGATTCAGAGCTATAAGGACTGATGAGGAAAAGGACTCTGATCAAGAACAGAACATAAGGACATAGGATTGGCAAGCACAAATCACTCACTACAGAAGCCCTTGTGGCCCTGGAGTTCGTTTTGAGTCTGCCAAGAGCAGGCACAGCAATGTGGAAGGCACAAAGAAAAACAGGAGCTGGCATGTGTAAAATCTATGAAGGAGTTTGTAAAGATAGTGAAGTAACTAGAGTGGAAGCTGAAGTAGCTGAAACTTTAAAAGATGCAAGAAATATATTTTATATCACATATCTCTTGTTTCCCTGATTTGGAGGTTCCATATATATATCATCTCTTTATTTTGCAGGAATCACAAAACAGTTGTTTCCAAACACAGATGATGCTTTAATTAGGCGGATGATGGGACAAAAACTGAACAACTGCACCAAGAAGCCAATTTTAAGCAAAGATCTTAACTCAGGTGCTTTTCAGAAACATAACTTTTGGTAAGTCAATTAAAAAAGTGCCTGCACTGTGAAATTCTGCATATTTCTTCATAGTAATAAAATCTAAAAGCAGTCTTAAAATTCAGATAATAATACATATTTACCTACTTGGTATATGCACTACCAAGCCAGTAAATATTTTCATAACCTTGTACAAAAACTACGTAATACAGAAGCAGTCCAGCTTTACATTACTGCACAAAAATAGTTATTGGTTCCAGAAAAATCAGCACAATACTACTAAATGACAGGAAGAGAAAAGAGAAGTAAACCCATGGAGTTGCTTTGCTCAATATGTCTCTTTTAGATTTGGTATTATTTACCTTTCTAATTATTCTCTGGCTCACCAGAGACTAGTCCATTCTATTTTCGTGTCACCTGTCATACCCCAATCGACCCACAAGTGAATATAAGGAAAATCACACCTCTTTGGTACATCTTTATAAGAGTACTGTAGGAGAGCTAGCTGGCAATCCTTTACTGCCAAAAGAGTCTAAATTATTGGATCAGAGGAATTATTAAATAACATCTTACCTATTATGGGCATTTTTGCTTTGTGAATGAAACTAATATAAAATCCCCAAACTCGTGGCTACGGTCGAAGAAGTCAGCTATTTGCACAGGACTGTTTCCACATATACCAAATGGACATATCACAGAATAGAGGAGCTGGAAGGGACCTCTGTAGGTTGGCTGCTCCAAGCAGGGTCCCCCAGAGCTGGTTGCTCAGAGCCATGTACAGTCTGGTGGAGTGTCTGCAAAGATATCTCTCTGGGCACCCTGCGCCACTGCTCCGCCACCCTCACGGTGTTTCCTGGTGTGCAGACAGGACCTCCTGTGTGTCCATTTCTGCCCATTGCCTCTGGTTCTGCCACTGGGCCCCGCTGAGAAGGGCCTCCATCTACTTTACACTCTCCCATCAGATATTAGTGCACACAGATGAGATCAGCTTGAGCCTTCCTGAGGCTAAACAGGCCCAGCTGCCTCAGGCTCTCCTCAAGAACCCGATAAGGAATGAGCAAGAAACAGGACAAGAGAGTAAAATAGGGTGACAGGGAAAAGAGATTAGTCCTTACTTCGGCTTTCTATACTGAAGTAACATTTTTCTTCTTTCTGGTTCACTTATCTCCTGCATGGTTTTAAAATCAGAATTTGCAAGACATTTGTAAGATACTTCATAAGAAAAAGAAACAAAAACCAACACAACGAAACAAAAAACAGCAACAACGAATAAGAAGCACCCCAAGATATTTGACTATGTTATGATACAAATGTTTGAAAAGTAGTAGTCCTTTGCTTCTAAAATCCCTTTCTAAGCCACCTGGTAGTACTCCATGGACCACCAGTGGTCTCTGAATTATTACTTGAGAAATACTTACCGAATATCTGTTAGGAAAATCCACATACACAGGTTTTTCCATCTGGAAACAATAAACAAATGCACCAGCCTGGCAAAAAAGAAAGCTTACAGTGTTAATGCTCTTTTCCTAGAGATGAGAGGACTACATAAATCAAAGGTCCTGTGTATTTGTAACATATAGCATGCAATGATTCACTGCAGTGTTTTTCCCTGTCCTTAAGACAGGCATGAAAAATAACAGCACAAACCCACAGATTTTGTCTTCTTTGAAAGTATTAAGGTCTTAAATATTTTAAATCTTTATCTTCATCAGATGGATCCATAAATTTTGTTGATTCCTGGGTCTTCTAATGTACACAATATTCCTGAAGCCTTGATAGGAAGACTTTGACTACACTAAAACAATTCTGGGTTGTTATTTAATACTGCCTATAGACCTTCCAATTTAAACTCAATATTTAAAAAATGCCCTTATGTCTGTTCTTGATCAGTGCTTATGTAAAATCCAGTCCATTGCCTGAATAGTGTCTTTTGAACTGATACATTTCTAATGGATTTTTTTAACCTTCTTAAGCATTCTCTCACTGTCAAAGCAGTTAAGCACCAAAGAAGTAATCAAGATAACTTGGTGATTCCTTTAACTCAGATAGCACACACTCTCAGTAAGAAAAGCATGACAATTTTAAAGTGCTCATAATCTCACTGTTACTCCTCCAGTCCACCTTCTGGCAATGAAGTACACAGCGGGGTAGAGAAAATTCTGCTGTGCAGTACCTTTGGTAACCACTTATCCACACAAGTTACTAACTTTAAAAACTGGTGATGCTGCAGATTTTATTTCCTCCCTTGCTGCTATTTCTTCCTTATCCACCTCCTCCACCTTTCCCCAGAGCAGAATTATGATTCAAGAGAAAAAATTTGAAGCCAAATCCAATGAGACAGACAAGTTTCCATCTCAGATCCCTGAAGCTGAGGTGAAACAAGGAAAAGGGTAATGTGACAGTGAAGAAAACTATTTATCTAGCTAACAAACAAGCTCTGCTGCTCAGAAACTAAGAACAGTACTAACTGCACATTTAACTTTAATATCTCAAATGTAGTTACAAATTGTCTCAACAGTGGTCCAACAGCTGCTCCTCAGGGCATCATCTCTTCGGCTGTTCCTCCTTGTACACAAGACCAGCAGGATGATGATTCACCAGCTGCTAATGCACAACTTCAGCAAAGTGACAGCTGCCTGACTCGTCCACCTCCCCCCGCAGAAGGTCAGCAGGAGTGTCCCACTTCTTGTAAGGCAGAGTCTCAACTCGCCAGCAGCTCACCAGCGCCCTCTCCCAACCAGGGTTGTGGACAGGATCTCAGGAATTCAGAGAAGGAATAACAGGTTTTTCATTCCAGCTCACATGCTCAACAGAGATTAAGAAGCAGTATAAAATAAAAAAGAAATAATATCTAAATTGTACTAGATATATGGTAGTGTCCAAGACTGGACAGAGATAGAAGCCTGAGAACTTTTTTCTCCAACAAATGAAAATCCCATAGTCTAGAAAAAAAATGAAGGCATATTAATAACTTTGGATTTAAGATGTTATAAGATATATGCATGTTATGCAGTAATTAAAACTTGTACTGAAGAATACGAGTAGAGTTCCCCTTAGTTAGAAAAAAACATTATTCAAAGTACTACCAAAAGAATATATATGAGGAACCATAATTCCCCTTGCTTTCACCTTGATAGCTGACCAATCAAAGAAAGCTATTGTATATTAATGCAAAAAAGATATAGTGATATGGAGAGAAAATAGAAGGATCTCCTAATGAAATGAAGACTGTGGCCAACACAGAGGTAGAAAGCACAGGGTCACATGAGCAGAGAGGAAGAAATAAAATAGATGTTTAAGGCTGCTACTAACTTGGAAAACAAAAAATCTTTCTTAGGGCAATGAAACTACAACTTTCAAGATATCCACAGGAAAGAAGCTGTTACTTTTTACCCTCTCAAAGTAGGAAAGGCAATGGAAGAAGCCATGTTCCTTTGTAGCTCAGGGAAGAGTCCTCCAGGAGAGCCTGTTTAGTTGTGGAAGCAATTCTCTTACAGCGATTCTGCTGCTGGTACTCTGTTGTTTCAGCAGCTCTTACTCTCTCTTCTTCCCTGACCAGCAGGTCCATAGGGTAAGGGTGCCTGGTCCCTTCAGCTGGGAAATAGAGGACACTTCAGCTGAAGCAACTAGTAAAGGACAGAGCTGCCAGCTTCTACTCCCTGTGTTTTGATTTCGGTATGTTAACCCTTGCTTAGAAAAAGGATGGACAGGCAGAATATTCCTATATTCCTCATGGGACTAGGACCAGAAAAATCCCAGTATCTGGGCAGCTCCCTTTGAGATCTGACACCACTTCTTCCAGGAAGCAGCTGGCAGTTACACAAACCCTGTAAGAGCCTTAGGAGGAGGAGTGGAAGGTACAGGTTCCCCAGTGGTCACCACACCAAGCCTGGCAGAGTTCCAGAAGTGTTTGGACAATGCTTTCAGGCACATGGTGACTCTTGGGGTGTCCTGGACTGGGCCAGGAGTTGGACTCGATGATCCTGCTGGGTCCCTTCCAACTCAGCATATTCTATGGTTCTATGAATTTTTTTTTTCCTTGCTGATTGATTTCAGGTTTACAGTGTGCTGAGATGGAAAGGAGAGAACACTTGGGACTATAGTGTTCCTGTTTGGGTGTACCTCTCCCAGAACTGAGAGTGCTATTAGCTGAATCTATTTCAAACACAGCAAACAAGCAACTAACAAATTAGATTGGAGAAATGAAATGACATTAAGTTGAAGAAATCTAGCTTGATTCAAGGAGGATTTCAGGACATCTGAGTTACAAAAAGAAATTAGAAATAATATTAGGGTGAACACTGAAAAAAAAATCTGAAGATAAGGTTATCAGCCAAATACCGCTGAAGGGAAGTGCTGCAAATCTAATGATTCCAGAGCAAGGCACTAATAGAATGCACTGTGGAGAAGACTTTTGTGTGGGCTGGGGTACAAATTAAGTGATTTGCTATCCTTTTTCATCTCTCACCTAATAATTCCTTGTAGATAGTATCAGGATGAAAGCAGGTATGAAATATGCTAGATCTATCTCATGCTATTAACTACCATCTGTAAATCTAACAGAAGGATGTTTACTATTATGTAAATTTTGTATATGTAATTGTATGTACAGCATATATAATAATGTATATAGCTAATCATATTTTTGAAGCAACTTTCTATCAAATAAATGAAACATTACTATGTCTTAGTGCTCTTTTATTGTCCTCACTGTCTAATTGGCCTTTTCCTACATTAGCCTCTAACATACAAGTTTGGGGTTTTTCTCTCACTTGTTTTTTGGGTTTTTTTTCTTTTTCTTTAATAACTGTTCTGAAGCCAGCTTCTGTAAAGCTCATAATTTTACCTGGGGAAGGAGTGGTCCCACCTTAGAAGGTCACTGTAGCCTAAAGCCGTCACGGCTGATGTTGCCCAGCTGCAGCTGCTGTGCCCTTTCGGGAGGTGTCCAAGCCCCTGTGCAGGCAGATGGAGCCAAACGTGAGCAGCTTCTCTCCCTGTGGCTGCTGCAGGTCCCACTGTACTTTGTTATTCTCTATACTGCTGGCTTGGTAACTTGCCAAAGGAAAAGCAGTGGGGCTGGCAGCTCACCACAAAAAGTACAGGAGGAATTTCATGGTAGGGTGGAGGGCTTGCTCTCAGGCATGGGCCAGGGAGATAGGGCAGTATTCTGGACAAAAGGAACAACAAATGGAAGGAGATATTTTAATGTTTTAACAAAGGTTAAAAAGTGAGCAAGTGGCAAAAAGACCATTCCTTCCCCTTGGTAAAGTATAGAAACAGTGTTATCCCACTGGATGAAATGAGATAAACAGTTGTTACACAACTATACCATTAACAAAAGGGCCATATCTCTTGCAGTATGACCAGAAAGGTACAAAATGCAACTAATTTTTTCAAAATTATCCTGACAAACTAAGAACACGAAATTGAAGACTAGATAATCACAGATTAGAAACTTCAGAAGTAATAGAAAGCGACATCAGATCAGCATAATGCTGCTTCTCCCAAAATTTGCATTAAAATAAAAATCAGTTGGTTATAGGTAAATGTGTGGTGTTCCAAAGTGTAAAATTCTGATATGAGCAACAGAGGGCACATTATTTGCAGTCCTAAGAATGGGAGAAGACTGATAGCTGCTACAGAAGCTTTAGTGGCATTAGACTGTATGGCATTTAATAACTGGAGATTTACTACTGAAAAGCAATAGTAAAACTAATAATTTGAACTATTTATTTCTATAACTGCATATTAGATTGAATTTGAAGGTTCGCATGGAAAAAATTTGGTAACTGTATCACAGAGTGCTCAGAAGAGCACTTGTATTCTAAGGTGGGGAGAATATTGAGATATGTGAAGAATAGGATAAAAATCTTACTGAAAAAGTATACTGTTGAATAAATCAGGGAGTTTACCGCACATTGAATTCATGTCCCCTGTTATTAGGGTATATAGATAGGAGTAAAAAAACCCAAACTTCCAGATGTCTAAATTTTCTAGATCAAGAGTAAGTGGCAGTAGGCCAAGTTGATACAAGAGGGAAGTCAATGGTTGTAAAGGCAATCACTTGACGGAGCAAGGAGAGAAGCAAGAATGATGAAATATGTTTGAATTAGAATCAGAATTGTTGAAGGGTCGAGTTGGAAGGGACCTTAAAGATCATCTAGTTCCAGCCCCCTCTCATGGGCAGAGACACCTTCCACTACACCAGGCTGCTCAAAGCCCCATCCCACCTGGCTTGTAATACTTCCAGGGATAGGACACCCACAATTTTTCTGGGCAACCTGTTCCAGTGCCTTACTACCCTCACAGCAAGGAATTTCTTCCTAATATTATTTAATCTAAACCTACTCTGTAGTTAAGGACACATAGTGAGTATGTGGAATTAGTTGCTAGAGGGCATTACTGAGTTTATAAAGATTGTCTGCTCTGAAACAGCTTCCACATCCTACATGATAGCTTCATTTGAGCTTTGGACTTGGAGATCTCATGAGGATCTCACAAAAATTCCTACTTCTCCTTACCTTAGCTCCCTTACCCTCCCCAACAAGTTCTGCATAAGAACTTTCCTAAGCTGGCCCAAAGCCTGACAACTGTTTTTTCACAGGAATTAGATGAAATACACAAATTTTGGAATTCAGAGTTTTGTTAGCATATTGGATATTATTGCATGGCAACTCCCTTCCTATTTTTTTTCCCTAACTGTGTTGTTTACACACAAGGAGGAAATTTGGACTGGTCATTGCAAGAGTAAATATTTACATGAATGATTACTGAAAAATTCATATTTAAATGAACACCATTTGCATAGGGTCTCAGAGTTTGGAAAAATAATGCCACCATGCTGTGCAAATGCAAGTTACAAACAGAATGACCGCTATCAATGTTCTGTTAGCAAATTCAAGTTACAAATGCAAAATATTAAAGTTTAGGCAGCAACAATGACTTTAGCTACTTGAAAGTAGCAGTCAGGTTTCCATTATTATAATAATGGGATAAAACTAGACAAATGACTGTTGTTTATACATTCCAACAAGAGTGATTAAGTTGTACAGCTGTTAATGAGTACATAACCAGTAAATACAACTAGCAGCTCAGTATGTCTATCTTCTATCATAAAGCTGTTTTTACATTCACATGGAAAGAGGCTTAAAACTAACAGTAGTAACTCTGTGTTTTCAAGAAAAGTAAGTTCAGTAATTAATCCTTACAGTACGTGATATGATAATGCTGATAGTCATTTATTCTCTTGCATAACACCAAAATTTGCCATGCAACCTTGAATTCTTTCTCTCCTGTGTTTACAGGATTTGCTAAGCACACAGCAGTGAAGTGCTTTGCAGGTGTGCTGGCAGCTCTTATACACTGACACACAACTCACAGGTGACATTTACAGTGTCCAGCTTACTCAATGCCAATGCATTGAGTAAAGATGATTCATACCGACTTTTACTTTGGGTGGCAAAAAGTAAATATACGAAGAAGCAGGAGAGCAGAAGCAGATAAATTGCAAGAATAATGGGCATGGGGGCCCGAGTGATGTTCTCTCAATCCTGGTAGCGAGAGGGCACTGACGGGACAAGTCAATACCTGTTGGCAGAACCTGTGTTGGTGACAAGGATTTGAGTTGTATGACCATGGGACCTTGCTTGCAAATCACTTTCTGCTTGACAGAGATGAGAGTCACCTCACTAAGCAGGGCAAAGCTAATTTTACCAGTAGGATCACTGACCACATAAGTAGAGATTTAAACTAAGAATTGAGAGAGAAACAAGCAGTCTTGTAGGGGATTGATGGACACAGAAAAAAGCAAAGGGCATAAGGTGATGTGGCAGGAACAGAACACAAAATCAAGAAGACGGGGCTTAGAAGAGGTCACCTTCAGCTCTTGCATGTAAGCAGAGAAATGTCTATGAGACACCAAAATGGAGAAATCTCTCAGTCCCTTTCTAGAGAGGAGTTGCCTTGTGCTTGCAAGCCCTGGTCCTAATGTGGGAGTTCAACCATTCTGGTATTTGCTGGAGGGACAATACAGCAGAACATAAGCAATCCAGAAGGTTTCTGGAGTGCAGCAGTAACTTCTTTCAAGTCATAGAGGAGTCAACAAGGACCAATAATGAGCAATGCTTTGTTGGACCTATAACCATGAAGGGACTGCGGGGAATGTAAAGCTCAAGGCAACCTTGGCCACAGTGAGCATGAGATGGAGTTATGGATCCTGAGGGGAGGGTGAAGTATAAAAAGCAGGTTCACCACCCTGGAGAGTGAATTTTGGCATCTTCAAAGATCTGCCTGGAAGAGCACCATGGGATATAGCCCCGGAGGCAAGGAAGCTGGTTAGTAATTAAGGATCACTTCCTCCAAGCTCAGAAACAATTCATCCCTGTGAATAGGAAGTTAAGGCAAAAATGCCATGAGGCCTGTGTAGATGAACAAGGAATTCCCAGTCAAACTCTTAACACAAACAGGAAGCATACACAAACTCTAACACAAAGCATGGAAGCAAGGATGGCTTACCTCAGAGAAATACAGAAACATTGTTCAAGCACACAGTGATGAAGTTAGGAAAGCTAAGGCATAACTGGAATTGGATCTAGCTAGGGATGTCAAAGACAAGAACAATGGCTTCTGTAAGTACATAGGGGACACAAGGAAGACTAAGGAAAATGTAGGCCCATTGCTAAATGAGACAGATGAGATAGTGACACAGAACATGCCTTCACTACCAAGATCAGCCTTCAGGAATTCGGGTTCCAAATATCAGGGGAAAGGCTGGACCAAGAAGGATATACTCTTGGTGGGAGACGATCAAGCCAGGGAATACATTAGCAAGCTGGGCATATGCATGCTAAGTCTATGGGCCCTGACAGGATGCACCAACAGGTACTGAAGGTGCTGACAGATGTCAAGGTGAGCTCACTCTCAAGTATCTTTTATAGATCATGGTATCCGGGACTGGTGCCTGAGGCTGGAGGAAAGCAAATGCCACCTCCATCTTCAAGAAGGGCAGGAAGGAGGAAGGCAGGAAGAACCAGGGAGGCCAGTCATCCCCACCCTGATCCCTGGGAAAGTAATGAAACAGCCAACCCCAGTAACTATTTCCAGGCCTCTCAGTGACAAGAAAATCATTGAGTTGTCAGTATGGCTTTACTAAAGACTTGACCAGACTGACAAACTTCTATTATAAACTGATTGCCCTGGTAGATGAGTGGAGCAATGACCATTTTGTACCTGCACTTCACCATTGCCCTTGGCACCGCCTCCCATAAGAGCTTCCCACAGCACCTTTGCAGANACATGATGCCCCAACAGGTACTGAGGGTGCTGACAGATGTCAAGGTGAGCTCACTCTCATGATCATGGTATCTGGGACTGGTGCCTGAGGCTGGAGGAAAGCAAATGCCACCTCTATCTTCAAGAAGGGCAGGAAGGAGGAAGGCAGGAAGAACCAGGGAGGCCAGTCATCCCCACCCTGATCCCTGGGAAAGTAATGAAACAGCCAACCCCAGTAACTATTTCCAGGCCTCTCAGTGACAAGAAAATCATTGAGTTGTCAGTATGGCTTTACTAAAGACTTGACCAGACTGACAAACTTCTATTATAAACTGATTGCCCTGGTAGATGAGTGGAGCAATGACCATTTTGTACCTGCACTTCACCATTGCCCTTGGCACCGCCTCCCATAAGAGCTTCCCACAGCACCTTTGCAGATGCCTGGGCTGGATGAAGCACCGTGGGAGGTGCTGAGCACGCACAGCGCGGCCCGGAGAAGCGATTTTGCCGCCTTCCCTCCCCTCAGCCGCCAGCCCCAATAGCCGCCCTTCCTCCTCCTCGTCCTCCTCCTCCCCCGGAAGCGGCGTGCGGGTTTTCCCCCTCCGAGCCGGAACTCGATCTAGCCCAGCTGAAGGCAGACGAGGGGAGCTCGG
>VYXF01009617.1:119441-150298 GCA_013397295.1 Polioptila caerulea
GCCGCGGGGCCGGGCGGGACGGGAACGTGAGTCAGCAGCGCAGCCCCGCCGTTGTTGGGGAGCTGGAAGCCCAGCCCTCTGCCGCGGTCCGAGAGCGGCCCGAAGCAGCGGGAGCGGCCGCAGGCTGCCGAAACCGCCCGAGCTCGCCCGCAGCTGTTACGGGCCGGCCGCGGCGCGTCGGTGGGTGGGCGCCGCTGGGCTGGGGCTCCGCTCTGGGCTCTCGCTGGGGTTTCAGGCTCAGGCACGCCCTTGGGCTGCTACACTGCAGCTATGGCTGCTGGAGGAGTGTAGGTATTGGCATGCCTTGTAGATGAAACCACGTTTTACGTATTTGGAAAAAATACAATAGCGTGATTCGAGTCAGAACTGTTTGCCACTTACTGTGGCATCTGTGATATATCTGTGATCTGGGAGTGAATGATGGTGACTTTTTGAATACAGATAGACTGCAAAGCCAAAGAGGGCATAAAATGTAAAATGCTGTATAGTTAAACGAAGTTTACAAAGTGAAATTATATAGTATGTTTTGCTTCTGCTTAGATAATGGAGTCTCATAGCTCTGACAGCCCTCGCAAGAGTAAATCAGCGTCTGAAAGTGAAGACGAGATTGAGTTCATTGGAGTAAGTAGATCTTGTACTGGAAATACACTGCTTCTTGTAAAAAAGACACTTTGAGTAGTCCAGTAAACCGGAGAGGGGTCTTCAGTGACTCTGATGATGATTATTATATTTCGATGTAAAGCATTACTCTTGAATATAAAGATAATTTTGTTTGTGCAAGTTAACAGATAACAACTCTATGTTAAAGGTTTATATATGTGCCCTTTCCTGGAAGGGTATAAGGTGATGTCAGTTGGTCTTGTAGAGAAAATGTGGTCTTGAATATCCGAGCAGGTGTGGGGGGTATTACAGTGGTCAGTGAGGTATATGAGAAGGGGCTGTAGATAATCTCCTGGTAATCATATTGCATAGCATTCATTTGCTTTATGAATAGTCTCTCTAAAGTTAATGAAATAAATCACTGCTCATTCTGCAAATCAATGTTGAAATCACTGTACTCAGTTTAGAAGAGGAAGGAAGTAATGGGTTAGAGGCCTTAAACAATCCTCTCAAATTGTGAGGCGCTCGTGATTGTATAGCACCTAATCTAATGCTGACATGCTTTATGTGAATGTAACTTTGAGGCACTTGTATCTGTTGGATATCCAAGAGAAGCAGAATGTTTTTTCATGCTGCCTGTGTTCTGGCCTCAGTCTGTCGTCAGTGGTGGTGCTGGATGGCAGGATTACATAGAATCATAGAATTGTTTAGGTTGGAAAAGACCATTGAGGTCATCAAGTCCAGCCATTAACCCAGCACTAAACCATGTCCCTAGGAGCCACATCTACACATCTAAAGATGTTTTTCTTGGAGGAACAAGTCATGTTACTAAGGTCAAATGATTCAAGGATGCCAGTATTTTTAGTGGCTGTTTTTTTGTAGATTTTTCTCATTTTTGAACAATATGCTACATAATTACTAGATTTTCCCCACAATTTTGTATGGTGTTTCATTAAAGCTGAAGTTCAACAGACTTTTGCTGCTGGTGTTTTTAGGTGCTCTAGTATGAAGGATAGGTGGTTTTTTGCAAAAATTACAAGCAGTTGGTTGTCTCTGAGACATCTTAATATTTTGGTTGATTTGGGCAAAATTGATTAGGCATTGAAAGTTCATTATATACACACAAGTATTCATGTGCATCTGCAGAGAAGGACTTGGGATTGTTGGTGGGTGGCAATGTGTGCTTGCAGCCCAGAAATTCTGTTGTGTCCTGGGCTGCACCCAAAGCAGAGTGGCCAGCAGGCAGAGGGAGGGGATCCTGCCCCTCTGCTCCACCCTTGTGAGACCCCACCTGCAGGGTCCCAGCACTGTAAGGACAGGGACCTGTTGGAGAGAGTCCAGAGGAGGGACACCAAGATGATCAGAGGGATGAAGCACCTCTCCTGTGAGGAAGGACTAAGAGAATTGGGATTGTTCAGCCTGGAAAAGACAAGGCTTCAGGGTGGCCTAATTGCTGCCTTCCAGCATCTGGAGGGAGCTTACAGAAAAAATGGAGGGGAGCTTTTAACAAGAGCATATAGTGAGAGGAGAAGGAGGAATGGCTTCAGACTAAGAGAATGTTTATATTAGATATTAGGAAGAAATTCTTTCCTGTGAGGGTGCTGAGGCACTGTAACTGGTTGCCCAGGTAAGCTGAGAATGCCCCCCATTCCTGGGAGTGTTCAAGGCCAGGCTGGAGGGAACTCTGAGCAGCCTGGTCTGGTGGAAGATGTCCCTGCCCATGGCACGGGGGTTGGGATGAGATGATCTTTCCAATCCAAACCATTCTATGATTCTGTGATCATGACTGAATAAGCTTCATTTTCTTCAAACTGGGCAATGAACAAGGAAGCTCGTATAGCTTGGAACAAGTAAGGATTGAAGGGCTGCTGGAGCACCAGGAGCAGTAACTGAAACAAAAGAACTAAAATCAACACTTCTGGCTACCTTTTTTTCCCCTCCTTTGTGGTCCCAGTGACTATTGCTTCCAAGAGAGGTTGCTCTATATAGGAAGATCACTCTGCTCAAATTTTGTGCAGGATTTAAATCTTGGGGTGGGGAGCTTACACTTTTAATTGATGAATATGAGGGAAAAGGTGTGACCCTGGCCATCACCTAATATCAGCAATATGTCTTCAGATCTCATTTGCTTCTCTGAGTGAAGGTGACTTTGGACTTTGCAAAAGGATTTCTAGACTGCTTGGCTAGCTTTAGATTATAATTTCCATATAATAATGTGTATGACTGGAAACTTACACTCTTCATGAATGTTATGGATGGATGCCTCCTGATTATCTGCATGTCCTAAAGACCCAGGGCACAAGATGGTACTGTATAAATTGAATTAGAGAAGCCACTAGGGTCTCCCAACCTGTGCTCATTTTGATAGAAAACAAATAGCTGTAGGCCACGTGATCTGTGTTTTTCTTTCTTTTTCTCTTTTTTGTTTTCTTCTTGACAGTCGGATGTGGCTTTATTGTGGGTTTTTTGTTTCTTTGATCAGTTTTTCATTGTGGTTTTGGGTTGTCTTTTTCCTACTTCATTCTCTTGTACTAGGGTATTTGGATTCATACTGTAGGACTATGCTTTAGCTCCATCAAATAAGGACTTTTTATCAATCTGCAGCTGCCAGAGATTTTCAGCTTTTGTAGTCTGATTCATACTCATTTAAGAAACTTAAAACTATTCTTCTGTAATTTTCCACCTTTCAATTCTTCATTAAAACATATTTTGTCCATTTAAAATCATTCCATTTTAAGTTTTGCATATCACCAGAGAAAAATTATTTAATCTGCAGTGCAAGCTGTTACTCCTGTGTTGTTAACATAGGATAGTCTTGCCCCCATTTTGCTTACATGGGAAGGATAAGGCAAGAGTGAAGAAATTTACAATTGTAATGCCCTGTGAACAAATAGATAATTCAAGTTACCACAGTAGGCACCAAAAGCATTGGACTTAAAGGAGAGTAAGTTAATATATCAAGTCAAGTAGTGCACTAGAATATGGTAGTTACCAGTTAAAGATTAAAGATTTTGCTTTCTTTCCCTCTGTGGTGTTAGATATTCAGAGTGACATATTTGTCTCTCTGGCTTTTAGTTGCATTACAGCAGGAGCTGAATAAAATGGTAGTGGTGTTAGAAAGCAACTCTTCTGTTTCTGCATCTGTCCCAAGTCAGACAGGGACTTGAATTTTTGTATTTGCTAGGTTATAAAGTCAGAACATGTAAAGTGCCCGTTGGTTCACAATGTTGGTCAGTTCTTAGCAGTCTTAAAAGTTGGAGGTCTGCTGGGACAAAGATTTAGAGAACAAATAGTACAACTTGTGTCAATTTTTTAATGTTTATTTTAATGTAAACTTGTTCTGTGATAGTGTGTTTACATGTGTATACACAATTATGTTCACATAATTATTTATCAAAGATAAATTTGTGGTCAAATACATGAAAGCTAGATTCATGTTTTCTGTATGCTAATGTGTGTATAATTATGCAGAGGTTTAATTGTGTTGTTTAAGTAAACTGGGCATTTGATCTAAATGCACATAAAGCTAAAACAACAAACACCTTGCATGGTGTGTCAGTGGACAAGATATCTGTTAGCCAGGCCAGATCACCCAAAGATCAAGTGAAATGAGTAAGGGCATGAGAGACCATAGTTCAGGACTTTCTGAGAAAACTTTTCTGAGAAAACTTCATGATAATAATGAGCTTCACAGAACTCCTTGAGGTGAAACTCTCCTTGGAGATAAATATGAGGTTTCATCTTTACCAGTCATCAGTTAAACAAATATGATTGTGTTAACAGTTAGACTGGGTATTTTGTATAGCACAGTGAAGTTACAGTTTTGTTGATGCTTCCCGGCAAAGCTGTGAATAATGGCAGAGATGCCACAGCTGCCTGGAGAACTAAAAACCGAGAAGTTTTTCTACTCACAGAAGTAGCTGTGATTTTTGTTTGTTGCTCAGTGCATGGCTGTTGCTTTATGAGAAGAATGGCTTTTGAAGATTGTTTAGGGAAGTAATTTAGAAGTAATGGTATCCTCAGCGTTGGCACCATCTTTGCATTACTATTTAGTTGAACCGTCTGGAAAATAAAGTAATGAAACCTCTCATAACTTTCAGTTTGGGGCTTGTCTTGTGTGCAGGGAAACAGTACACAAAAATTGCATAGAAAAAGGCACAGATTTTGGAAGGAAAAAGAATATTTCATGTGTGCAGAAAATATTTAAACAAGTTTAAATTTTACTTGTGTTAAATTTATTGTTTTGATCACTTGAGCTTCTGGGCTTGAAAGCGAGTTACTCTGCATTTCAGCTGTTCAGTTTTGTAAGTTTTGATCAGTTGTTGAGCCCTGAGAGTAAGTAAACACAAATAAGAAAAATCTCTGCCCTTGAGGAAGCTTTTAAGATCAGAGCTGGACATTTCAAAACACATTATTGAACTGATTGGACAGTCAGGTGGTTGGAGTGTGTCTTTGAACTCTTACTTGCCAACACCTGTTTAATAAAGGTTTAATTTCTTTAAAGCATTGCAGAGCCTGTCAGTTTCTACAGAAGCAAATCTGCAGTGGATTTTTTCTTTTTAATATTTCATTTAGAAAACCATGTTATCTTTATTAAATCATAAAGAGTTACTCTTTGGGGGTAATTGGAGGCTGGCATCTTGATTCATAGAAGCTTTTGTCATCTATCCAAGATTTCATCCCTCTTCTCCCCAGTGAGACAGAGGACTGTTTATGCCTGGCCAGCTGAACAGCTTTACTGCCTTGAAAGGTGGAAGAATGTAAAGAATGAGATGCATTAAGAGCAGCAGAGAGGATTCCATGCTGCTTTTCTCTCTGCTGCTCATCACGAGGCAGTAGGTCTTCCTAGCCTGCCCTACGTAGTTGTTTGTTAATATCTTGAAGAAACTGCCCATGTGTGGCAGAGATGGTACATTTTATCTCTGAGGAAGACAATGTAATGCTTTTGTGTGTGCATTTTTAACACTTTTGTTCCAGGAAGGACCTTTAAGGCCTGTCCTTGAATGCATTGATCTTGTCAGCAGTGAGGATGAAGAACCTAGCAGCAGTTCTTATTTTCATGTGAGTATGTTGTAATGTATTTTAAAAAGGACATTTTGGTTGAATAAAATAATTGGTCTTCTGTATTTTTACCTCTCAGTTTCTCTTCACAGAAGGCTTGTTAGATGTATTTTTAACAAGTACTAAATAACCAATTTTGAAATATTTTTATTTTTCTACTTGCTGTTGAGTGAAAAGCAAGGATACCAGCACTTCACTTTTTCCAGAGCCATTTTTTCTGCCTTGAAGTGACTTGGTACTTTTATTTGTCTTTCAGTCATCTTAACAAGTGTGTGGAAATAAAATGTCACTTTACATGCAGCTTCGGAAGTCGAGGTGTCCAGTTTCTAGCCTGAAAACATACCTAGTTCAAAACAAACACAGATCTACTACAAGGCCTATTCTTTCTAAAATAACTTTTTAGGAACAATGTGTAGGTTGTACAACCTTATTCCAATGACAGTCTGGTTTTAGCTCAATCTAATCCTTCCTAAATCCATTCTAAGAATGTACGAGTCAGAAGCAGGCTCATCAGTTTATCTATCCCCCCAAACTTATCCTGTCTGCTCTGCAAGGCCTTTGAAAGGGACATTGATAGACCCTAGTAGAGCTGATTTTGGCAACAGTGACTATCCTTTGACTTTTGTTTTCCCATTTTGCAGCAGAGGATGTTTGTAATAAACCTGATTCTTAAGGAAAGGTGATCTTCTGTACATGCACAGGCTGACATTACAGGGATCATTACTAGAGCTGACTGGGTAAGAAGAGGAAACCACAGGATACAACCTATCCCTTAGACTAGGAAAAGCTCATGATCTGCCTTTTTGAAGATTGTGGGCAGTATTAGAGCAAGAATGATAACATTTTTCAGGTTTTTTAGATAGGCTGCATGTTGGCTTTGAAGTAACAAGGGATTTTGTTTACTTAGAAGAACTTACTTAACTTTTCATTTGTTGGAGACTTCTGGGACACTCAGCACAATCTTGCATGTTCCTCTACTGCATGGTGAGGCTAATGTTTATGTTACTGAATTGCCTTGAATATGTGGAGAAGAGGGTTGGTTTTTTTTGTTTTTTAACAGAAGCTACAGGTGCTGGTAGAAAAGAAGAGAAAGCTACAAGGTAGTTAATGAAACTTAGGCTAAGAGTGTCTTTACTGAATTATGTCATGATGCTTGGGCATCACTTTTTCACTGTATTAGTGTCTGTTACATAACAATCACTAAATAAGAGTTTGACTTTGCAATTGTAGAGAAATACTAAGCGTAAGGATCACATTGACTATCAGAAGGAACGAGTTGCATCAACCCTGGATCGTCTGGCACGCCATGTTGAAGTAGAGAAACAGCAAAAAGAAGAGAAAAACAAAGCCTTTAAGGTATTGGAGATGTTTTATTTTGGAAGAATTGCATAATAAAGGCATTATAGTTACAAGTGTCTTTGTTTTCACTACTAAATAAATTAAAAAATTGGTGAGGCATACCTGGAATTAGCAACTAGACTTCTGCTTCTGAGGCATTTTGTCAAACACAACATGGACTTTGTCTTTTAATTGATCAATTTTCTAGTCTTATTGCAGTTCCCAAGGGAAGAAAAATTGAATGAATGAAAACCAATGGCAAAACCATGTTTTCTTGTTTATATGTACAGGAGAGGAACCTTATCAATTATTCTGATATTCTAGTATTTCAATTTATTGAAATATAACAGTTATCACAAACCACCGTGTGGCAAGCCTTGCTATTTATCTGCCTTTGTCTGCGATTTTTGGGAAGCTGTTTGCCACATTAAATCTGTATCAGGTAATATTTCATAATGGGATAAATTTTCAATGTTTAAGGCATAATTTTAAAGTTGAGTCCTATTAATTGCACTTTGCAGCCATTTGAAGAGAATTTAGTTTTTTACTTTATTACAAACTGAGAGATACAGTCAGGGGGCTTAATGGTAGGACTGTTCTCAGTGGGAGCTGGACATCTTGAAGGAATGGAATTAAAAGAACTTCAATGGAATTGAATAGGGACAAATGAAAATCCAGAGTTGGCAAATGTGCTGACCTCCCAGCCTAATTTTCTCAACACTGTGAATGGTTTTTAAAATCACATAATTCTACTGTAGTTAGAGCTTGTAACAGTCTGTGGTAGACTCTGCAACTGTAGTACAACTGGAGTAAAAGGCTAGATTAGGTATAGTCCAGGGAGGCCTACATCCCCCTTCTGTCTCTTCTGCTTTGAATTTGGCAATCTCTTTATGTCTCCACATGCAATTTTTCAGCTGTAAAGTGGAGTCAGAGATAACTGTGTAGCTTTTAAAGCTGCTTGAGAATGAAGGCTAAAAGATCCTTTTGTTAAAGATGAATATTTTCCTCCTGCTTGGCTCTTCACTCTTCACCAGGTAATGCAAACTGCAGACTTAAATTTAGTCTTCAAGTGAAAACACTTTTTCTTTTTTTTTTTTTTTCTATTACCTTCCATTTTTATTGTATTAAATAGAAGTCAGTTGAGTTGTAAGATTTTTTTTTTTTTTCCCCTCTCACTTGGTTTTTTGGGTGTGCTTTTTAGGAACCTATACGTAAGTTTTGAGATACATACTTAATCTTTTTTCTTTATTTTTTTCTTTTTTTCTTTTTTTCTTTTTATTTGATCACAACATTGTCTGGTATGTTTTTTCCCTTAGGAGAAAGTTGATTCCCAGTATGCTCACGGATTGCAAGAATTAGAATTTATTCGGGAACGCAGTGATACAGAAGCTGCAAGGTTATGTGTGGACCAGTGGTTAAAAATGCCAGGTAAGAATAGAAAACTGAGTTTGAGTGATGGTTTCTAAGTCCTGCATTATAGGAACATGTGAAAATTGTGTTGAGCTTGCAGGTGCCTTGTGCATAACTAAATCCTACAATATTAATTTTGCTAGAGCGTATAATTTGAAAGTTTCTAAACATTTATTTCCATGAAAGCTATTCCTAAAATGCTTTGCTACTTAGCAAATTTAAGATACCAAGTCTAAAAACTAGTAAGGCAATGTTAATGATTCTTATAAGCAAAGTTGATAGGAAGAAAAAATATTACTATTAACTGCTGCTTAGGAAGGGGTAGGTAAGTGTAACTTTACAATGTTTTATGAATTTAAAATACTGCCTGGAGGACCTGGAGAAAGGGTGTCAAACTGTTTGAAAAGTTACACTACTGGGAGTTGAAGAGACAGTGAAAGAGCAGAATTACTGTAGTAGGATTGAAGGACACTGAGTGGATTGTTAGTTTGCTTTGAAGAATCACTACAATTTGATTCTGGAATGTTTTAGGGCTTGTGTGTTACTTGTTTTCTTCAGCCTCTGTAGTTTGGCTTGTGGTTAAGTACTTTGTTTTGGAACACAGGTCTGAAACCAGGCTCTGTTAATGGTGGAAGAAGGGGTGTTTATAAGAGGACAGATCAGACTCGAGTCAGCAGCAGTCCCAAGTATTGTCCTGTGATGCACTGCAACAGACGGTTTGATAATGTACATCTTCTTCTAGGTCACCTTCAAAGGTAAGGAGATACATTGCAAGGGTTCAGTGCAGGGAATTATAATAGAAGAATGTGCTCTAACTTAGGACATCAGCATCAAGTCTGCTTTAAACTGCCTGTGCTGAAAAAGCTCTATTTTGAGAGCCAATTAATATGTTACAATTTATATAGATGAGCTTCATGGGGTTTTTTCTGTTGGTTTGGTTTAGTTTTTTACTTCATGTGTGTGGTTTGTTTTTTTCATTCAGAATTAATGTCTTCCTCTCATTGAGCACTTTTTAATATCTGAGTTTTTTGAGAAGCAAGATTTCTGTACTCCTGTTTAGTTGTATCTTCATCCAAACTTGAAATAAATCAAAAGGCTAACTTACACAAGTTGATTGTAAGATAAAAGGAAAAGCCTCTTAATGCAAGGAAAGAGGAACAAAAGCTATAGGCTGTGTGTTCATAGCTGATCCTGCTAGTCAGTACTCAGCATATCTGCATTCAATTCCAGCAGATACTGCCTTTTAACTAGTGAATGTGTCCATAGGCAGGATGGTGAGAGGTTGAGGGGAGTGTCATGGGTTAACCCCCATAGGCAGCTCAGCCCCACAATATCTTGCTGGTGGGACAGTCTGAAAAACAGAGAGGACCTTGACACTGTGCAAGCACTGCTCAGCCATAACTAAAACTTCTTTGTGCTATCAACACTGTTGTTCATAAATCTTAAACACAATAACCACACAAGCTGTTACAAAAAATGAACTTCATCCCAACCAGAACTAGTACAGTGAGATAAAAAAAAATAAATTATAAAAATGTCTATGTAGGAAATTAAGGCTTTGTTAGATCTCCTAAAAGCAGTATGATTTCTCTCTGGAGTGGCCATTTTAATGTGTAAGCTGCAGGGAGAATCATCTCTGTACAGGACACTTCAACCGATGCATTTCATGATAGGGGAAGTAAGGAATTTTTGTAGTTTAGCTTATATGGGGGGTTTTTGTCTGATAGTTTCAAAGGACAGAGTTTTTCCCATTAAAAATAACTATTTGACTATTTAGAGGGGACTAGTTTGCTACTTATTTCTTCTTCTCCAGGTTTGATCATTCTCCTTGTGACCCAACAGTCACATTACATGGACCCCCACATAATGCTGTTGCCTGTGTGATATGCTGCGAAAGATTTTCAACCTCTCAGCAGTACAGTGATCATCTTTTATCTAAGGCAAGAGCATAAGAATAAATAACTCACCTGACTGTAGTAGAGGAAGTAAGACTTGAAATTATGCATTGATTTTTGGTGGGTTTTTTTTTTTGTTTTTTTTTTTAACCGTCTTTCTCTCTCCTCTCTTTTACTCTTCAAGATCATTTTCTCTGATTCTGCTGTGTTTTAAACACCTGGTTTAGCCTGAGGTAGGCTGGTGTAGCCTGACAGTGTTCCCTTTAGATGTGACCATTAGGTTGTACTTTTTGGTATGCTTTCAAGAGGGCCATAGTTCTGTCTTGAACCTCTTGTCCATCTATTGGTGCTCTTGATAGGTATTTCCTTTTTTGCATTTCCAAAACTATAGAAGGTAAAGGCAGGAAGTTAGAGTGAAATAAGTGACAGCAAAGAGAAGCCGCAGAAAGGAGATGAGGGTTTTATTTAAGAAGTCTGGTGTTGAATTGGATAATGGATAGCATATTCAAAATTGGCTGTTTTGATAACAAATATTCTCACCTAGTCTCCAGAAGCTGCATTAAATTTGGAGAAGTGTCAGACTTCCTGAAAATCAGGAAGTCTAATTTTGCTTGTTAGTAATAACTCCTGATAAATAGTCATACCTGACATGCTGAAAGACTGCATCATAGTGTGTCCCTGCTCTTTTTCCATTGCTTCAAAGCTGTGTGCCTCTGATGTGTCCAGGGACCTTGGCAGGAGTAGCAGCCAAGGTGGGGGAAAGGCGGTGAGTGTCTCTTGCAGACAGCAAGAAGATGAGATTACGTTGATAAGTAATGATGGGTGGATAATCCTAATCAAGGCTCTAAGCATATAGTGAAGATTCTTGGAGTGATGTAGAAAGAAGCAAGCAAAAATATCAGAAGCAGAACTAAACGATTTTTGCCCTGAAGGCAGAGCTCTGAAGTTTATGTAGAAGGCAAAGAGGGTGGAAGGAGCTGACTTCTGCTGAAGTCACAGACCTTTTGGGCTACTCTGAGGAGCAGCGTTTTGGGGAGTTAGAGGTTAGCAAGATGAGGGAAGAACTGGCATAAGGTAAAACAGCTGCTTTATTGACAAAGGGAGCTTTTTTCTGAGAGTCTGGGTAAAAGGAATGGCTAAGAATTGCTGAAGCCCATAGTCCCTGGGAAGATGCTTGCTCCCAGTGGTGCAAGAAGTGGTTAGAAAAATTGATGAGGGATGGGTAGCTGGGTTTGACAGTGGTACTTTGGCCAGTTCCTTCTGTCTTGTGAGCTGAGGTGCAGAAGGGTAGGCTGTAGATAAATACAGATGTGGTAGCTGAAACCCTAAAAGTGAAAATATTACCACAGAAATGAGAAAGGAATGGGAGGACACACTGGGACTGGTTTCTTGACTCAATTTTTTTTCCTAAATAATTTTTTCTTCCAGCTAAATGAGAATGATGGGCATAAAAAAGGTATTCCTCCACAGCATATTCAGTGTTTCGCATGCCCAAACTGCTTCCTCCTTTTCACCAAAAGAGATGAGTGTTTGCAGCATATGTCACAAGAAAACCACTTCCTCCAGGCTTCTGAACTGAGTGGTACGTTGCTACTAAGTGTAGTGCTTTTATTTTTTTCTGATAATTCATCCTTGAGATAGGACATGACTTACATTTTTCTGCTGCATAAAAAAGCTTAAGGTTTTAAAGTTTCTTATTAATGAATTCTTATTTTTCTTTTAAGATCTTAAATGTGATGCCTTGAAATCCATATTTTTGCATAGAAATGATTCCTCTATCACACTTGCTGTAATTAGATGCTGTTGAGTCTCTCATATAAGCTAAGCATCCTCCAGTGACTCCATGCAACTGCTTTCCTGAATAAGTTTACATTTAGCATGTTGATAGAGACTCAGAGCAAAACACAAAAATTTCTTTTTCAATTCCAGTCAGGGTGGCTGTTGAGTTCCTTTCCCTTACTCTACTGTCTGTGTAGAGGTATGCTTGGAGGCTATTTTTCTTGTCAGTGTCCTTAGCATTCCTGATGGAAGACTTGTGAAAATGTCTTCTCCATATAATTGCAAATTTAGAGAGCTTAGCTGGGACATGGCTGCCAGTCTGATGGCTTGCCTGGGCTACATGGCTGCTGAAGGCTGAAATACTGGTTATGTTGTGAGCTGGCAACATCCTGAACCATGCTTAATAAAGAGGAAAGATCTGTCTAATCACGGAGTTGCAAACAGGATTAATGCCCGTGTAGCTGTACTGACATTTTATTTTTGACAGACGCAACGGGCATTAAAGCATTTGTTTCAATGTAAGCTAAACTGCTAAGTGGCCATATTTGAGACATTGTAACTCTCTGGACAAGCCTACATGGCCAAAAGGATTCATATAGTTATTTCTCATACTCATAAGTGTATCTTCAACGGTTGCCATCCCCTAGAGTGGCTGCAGGAAATGCAGAAAAGGCAGGCTTTGAAGGGATCCCCTGCAGGCTGAGTCAGCAGTGCTGCCTTCATGTAGTGAAAGGACAGTCAGCTGCATGGCTATACTTTCTGTTATGCATTGTCCCTCTAATGTACTTTTATTCTCAAATAGATTATTAATTCTGATGTGATGACTGCAGATGCTTTTAATTCAGGTCATAGGTTTTAAAAAAGATTACTGGTGAGCTATTGCTTTGGAAAGATTAAAAGCACAAGTTAGTGTTTTCTTCTTTAGAGATGGACAGTGCTTAACTCAGAACAAAAATTGAGTGCTCCATTTTTTACTTTGCATTAGTAAGGCTTCATGATTAATAATTATCAGCATGGCCTGAGATTTGCCAGTGAAGTTAGCTGAAAGGCATAATCTCAAATTACTGCCTGCTGATCATCACATCTTACTAAAACAGAAAAGTCAGAGAGAATTTGCCTGCTAAGGTGCAGAACATGAACAATACATAACCCATAAACCATTTTCCATTCTCTTTTCAGTAGAATTTTCTTCATTCTACTGGTACCAAAATTACCTGTGAATGTATACTCCGATCAACAGAAAGTCCTGCGTGTAAAAATTTAAAAATGAACATAAAGGATGGGAAAGAGAGAAAGAGATGGTCAGAGTATGTGCAAACTTGTTAAATAAATTGTGTGCTTTTCTAAAAAAAATACTCTATGGCTTAAAACAAAATTTTATGTAGTGAGAGTAGACAGCTGGTAATAGGTGGAGGAGAAGAAGGTAAGAACCTTCTTAAGAGAGTTATTGACTGGGCATTGTAGAAGGAGGAAAAGGGAAGTAAGGTCAGTGACTGAGTACGAAAAAGCAAGATGCAAACATATTCAGGAATAAGGTAGTTACAGAAGTTTAAAACATTCAGGATTTAGTTACAGCTTCCATTGCACAGTTACTGTAGCTCAGCTGACATTTGTTACCTTGCTTTGTGAACCCTGTGACAAACGGGTAACAATGGTAAATATGTCATCAGAGAGCTGAAATTCTATGGAAAAACTCTAACATGTGGTTGCCCTTTCTACCATTCTGTTTTATAGATGCAGAGAAGTCTGGCTCTCCACTACCTTTTCCATCCTTTGCAAAGAACCTCTTGATATCTCTGTGCAAAGAGGTCTCCTTCCAAGTGAAGTGTATGTCCTGCTTCAAGATACTGCGCTCACACATGGAATTAACAGCTCATTTCAGGTTTGTGAAAGGCAGTTATCTTTACATTGTGAGCATCCATAGATCAATGACAGGTATGCAGATGTGCTTTTCGTGGTACTGGTGGATTTCAGGGTTGCTAGAACCATCTGAATGTTGACTTCCTGAATAATCAAAAGCCTGCCCCCTTAACTTTACCCCACACTGCAGAAAGCTGATCAATGTCAGGATCCTTTTTGTATTTTCTGTAACAGAACAACAAAAGTTGTTCTCTGTTCCACTATTTCTATGTTGACAGCATTTGATTTTGAAAAGGTACAATCAAAAACATAAGCATCAATCTATATGTTAGCATTGGAAATTATTACCTAATTCTCTTCAAAGCTCAGAGACTAAATATATGTTGCCTGGTTTTGTTGGCAAGCTGGTACATGGCTGAAGTACATAGAGGACACTTTCCATGCACTTACTGCTGTAACTACTTCATAATATATTGAGTACATCAGAAAGTTTAAACGTGTTTCAGGTTGTAATATAAGCTCTTTTTTGTTTTTAATCCACTCTAGAACACGTTGTTATAATTCTGGGCCCATGGCAGTGTCAAAGAAAAGCATCTCCCAAGTTGCAGAGATATTTAAAATGAAAGGTTATTGTGAGAACTGTGATGAACTGTTTGCTGATAAGAATCAGACAAACAAACACAAACAAACCACTCAGCATAACATTAGAGTTTTTACTACACTGGAAGAGTCCATCTTGATGTTCTGCCATGTCAATGGAAAACATAAAAATCAGTCTCATTTGTGCTCTCTTGTGGAACGGTCAAGACCACTGCTTAAAAGGCATTTGAGTCCAGAGGAGTCCTCCAGTGAAATGGGGTCTGCTTCTTCAAAACGGAAGAGTAATTTAAAAGATAAAAGTGAAGATGAAGTTGCAAACCAAAGTCATGATAGTGCTTGCAAAGTAAAAGCCTGGTTTTGTGAATGCCTTCAAAAGTTTTTTACTGAAGAGTCAGTAGAAAAGCACATTTTATCAGCAAATAGGATCTGTCACAAGTGTGCTGTGTGTGGAAAGCTGGCTGAAAATTCAAGCATTATCCGCCTGCATATGAGTCGATTCCATGGAGGAGCGCACTTGACTAATTTTCTTCTCTGGTGCAGAGCATGCTCTGTAGATCTTAGAGAAGAGGATATTATGGGACACATTACTGAATTTCATGGTGGACATAGTTACTACTATGAGCAAGAAGCTGTAGAAGATGAACCTATGCCATCTGCTTCCGATGCAGTGAGCATTTCTGCAGATGGAGATAAAGACTGCATTTCCGGCCCTATGGAACTCTCCCCTGAAACTGGTCCTGTTTTGGGAAAATGGCAGTGCCGCATTTGTGAGGAGATGTTTGAGTCTGAGGAGAGCGTTAAACAACACTGCATGTCCTTAGAAAGCCATGCATTTCACAGGTACTCGTGTGGCTTGTGTAAAAGTCATTTTCGGAAAGTAGGAACACTACAGCGGCACTTCCAAGAGCATCATAATCAGGAGATACAGACTAAATACTTCTGTGGCCTTTGTGGTAATCTCTTCTTCAACACAGAGGAAGAATTTCTAGTCCATTACAAGGCTCGTCATAGCATGGACTATACATTTGTGCCTGAGCAGATGGAACTATCAATAAAAAAAGATGAGGACTTCCTCCCGGTCGAACAAGGAGACCGTTTAACCTGTGGTTGCCGGACAACTTACATCTCCAAAATAAACAGGAGGAATGATTATGAGAGTTGTCTGAAAGCCATGCTGCAGAAAGGAAACTTATGGTTTCGATGCTGCTTGTGTTCTGCGACGGCACAGAATATTGCTGATTTGTACAGTCATCTCGAGAGTCACACCGCAGTGAAGCCGAAGGGAGAGATGTACGTTGTTAGGTGTGCTGCATGCAACAAGAACTTCGATGATGTTCAAAGTGCACATCAGCACTATCACATGAAACACTGCTTCTTGCAGAAACCTGATCTATCAAGTCTTGCATCAGAATCAGAAGACACAGTATTCAAGTTTTCAGCAAGTGGGGCTTGTGTGGTCAGAAAACCTCACAGGCAACGATTTCAAGCATCTCCATCCAAAACCCATTCCTCACAGTTTTCTTCTCTGCGAGGCCAAATAAAGGGAAAGAAAATTAAAAATGAGGACTTAGAACAGTCTGAAGAGCTTGGTGAAAGTATGTAGAAAATTCCTTTCGACATTAGAAAAGTAATGCTGTCCTTAATACACTCTATTTCATTGTCAGGACACATTACATACCATTTGGTTACATCCAGTCTATAAATGAGCTCAGAATTTAGTATTTGTTATTTCACAAGTACTGAATTCTCAGTACTTGAATTTCCAAAACTCAGACTCCACAATTTTTTGTTATATGCCATGTGTATTAAGTCTTGGGAAAAAAACAAACAAAAAGGCAGATGTGAGAATCCTGAGACCGAAATGTTTGATTTTCAAATTAGTTTGGAGCATAATTTGATGTTAAAAGGAAGAGGACCATCAAGGATACCCCAATTAGGGAGCTAATCCCTAGAACTGTAAAAATGATCTATCCTACACATTCACAAGAAACTCACCTTCTTTATATGTATAAATATTTATGAACCTGTTAGTGCTTTCTGTGTGGGCAATGCTGTTATATCACCATCATCTCAGCTTTCTTAGCTTGCCAAAAAGCAGTATAGGCTGAGAATTTATATTCCCAGTATGTATTGTTTTTTCCCCTCAAGCATGCAATTTTTTTTCAAGTTCATTATCACTTCTAAGAATTACATCGAGAATGCTGAGGGTGTACCTTTTGTTCAGAAATTGAAAGTCTTTCTTGATTACAAGTGGTGTCATAATGCTTTTGATTAAGAGGTTGACATTTATTAGTACAGCAAAAAGTGCATATCTAAACATTTTATGTGCTTTTATGCATACAGGCAATTGAATGTTACAGAGACTTGCTGTAGTCAGGGGTACATAGCTGGATATTAAATGAGTGATTAAAATGTCTTGGTGCAGGATGGCAGCTTTCTGTGCTTACCACAAAACTATCCAGGTCTATGCCATCATATATCCAGATTCTACTCTTCTCTCTAATTTGTGCATTAGTAAGTGCTAATTTGGTTGATTTTAAAATCTATGCAGTCACCAAATAACATCATGTTTTGTAACTTTTCTTTTTGTAGCTTTTCACTTATATATGTGACTACAAGAATTTTCAAAAGCAAGTTGGTTGACCAGAAAGTCACATGCATTTTAAATGTGTCCTTTTTATCCCTTTGAAGATGGTGAGCTTCCTGATCTTGACTATCTGAGTACCATGACTCACATTGTGTTGGTGGATCTGGACAACTGGGGAAGCTTTTTCACACAGCTACCTGCTAACCTGAACCAAGGGACATTTATCTGGGGTTTTCAAGGTAAAAAATGTTTGAAGTAAAGTAAGAGATAAGATTAAGAAGTATACACATGTACTTGAGCAGAGATTCCTAGAATCTGAGAGAATGAAGAACAGGAGTAAGTAGGCACTAGGCTTCTAAAGTTGCAGTGTCACAGGCACCGTGTAACAGAAATGTTCTTGAACTTTTCAAACTCCGTCTAAACCTCCACTGCTCTTACTGTTTCTTGTAAAATAGTTCCAGAATTGCAGAACTGTTTAGGAGTCTTTCTGGCTTCCCTCATGAACTCTCTTAAGCTGTATCATATTTTAATAATTATCAGGACAGCCATAATACTGAGAGGTTATATTAACTCCTAAGTCCTTCTCATAAGGCTGATTTTTTTTTATTTTGGTTTGGAATTTTAGTTCCAAGTTTAGAAGGCATGATTTTGCTCTCTTAGACTTATAATTTTGTCCTGTCTCTGGCTTGTTCTCTAAAGGGTGATCCTGGTCATACTTTACAAAAATAGGTGTATGTCCTATCTTGAAGATACCAGTGATTGATGGAACTCACATTGTCATGGGTTTCATAGAATGATAGAATGGTTTGGGTTGAAAGGGACCTTAAAGATCTTACCATTTTGCAAAGTCTGCCAGTAGCATACCTTTAACTTGATACTTCTGCTTATCTGATTGTTTTTGAACCAACTGCTTGTCCACCTCATGCTTTTTCTACAGGTTTTCTCTGTATCTGCCTTTACAATTATTTTGTCTGGGTTCATTGATTTCTTCAGTAAAGTGTAGATAAGGCATAGTTTCAAAATATTTACGGCCTGAAACACAGGCATCATCTTACCAGATTTGTAGGTCAGGTGTTTTTTACACTTGGTAAACACTATTGCACTGCACTTCCTTGCGAAGTGTTCTTTTATTATCTCTTCCTATAAAAGATAATCAAGGATATTCTGAAAGCTGAGCGTTGTCATGGTGCTCAGGTTGGACAGAAAGGCCTGTTGATGCCTAGGTCACTTTTTTTTCCTCTTAGAAACAGATTTTTCCAGTTACCTGATGAAGGCAGATCAAGTATAGCTGTTAATGTAATGTGGTAGAGATTCAAACAGTCACCTGTGCTCCTGAACCTGTAGTCTGGTATCTGCTTGTTAGGAGTTTTGAGGATGAATCCTCTGATCTTCCCTGTTAAAGCAGGTTATTCTCCCAAGTTTTGTGTTTTACTTCAGCATTACTTCTGTATCGCTACCTGTATTGTCATTACCTTTGGCCTTTCTGTAACAGCATTCCTATACACATGCAAGCCACAGGAAATACTGATTTGAGGTTTTAAATCCTAGAATGTTAAGAGATTGAAATGGACTTTAGAGATCATCTAGTCCCAGCCCTCTCTGCCTCCCACTGGACCAGGTTGCTCAAGGCCTTGTCAACCTGGCTTGTACCACTGCCAGGGTTGTGGCATCCAAGACCTCCCTGAGCAACCTGTTGCAGGGTCTAAACACCCTAACAGTAAAACCTTTCCTTCTGATATCTAACCTAAATTCCTTCTCTTTCAGTTTGTACCCATTACTCCTTGTATAAACCTCCTACAGCTCCTGACAAAGAGTCCCTCTCCAGCTTCCCTTAGGCCCCTTCAGACACTGGAAGGTTGTTGTGAGGTCTCCATGCAACCTTCTCTTCTCCAGGCTGAGCAGCCCCAACTTCCTCAGCTTGTCTTCATAGGGCTGGTGCTCTTATCAACCGTCCTCTTTTTAACTTCCTGACCCTCCCCTGGACTTGCTCCAACAGTTCCATGTCCTTCTTATACTGGAGACACCGGAACTGGACACAAGTAGGTTGGGTCTCACAAGATAAACAAGATAAAAGATATCTCACAGTTTGCATATTATACCTAATGGTCCTAGATTTCTATTTTGTCCACATTGCTTTGCTGCTTCATTTATGTACATTCTCTCTTCTCTATGGCTGTTGTTTGTTCTTATTACCTTTTGTAAAGCTTTGTCCAGTTTGAACATCTGGGCAGATTCACTTCACTTCTGCACTCCTTGAATTCTGTTGTGATTTGGGGTTTGATTCTAGTTTTTAATTGCTGAAGGCTTGTTTATTTCTACAGTTATTCAGTCTACTGGCCTTGGAAAAAGTTTTCCTACTGATAAAAATAAGAAACTATTAGGAATTTATGTCTGGCTACTCTGTCTGGGTTTTATAAAGAATTATTTAGTAAAGAAGAATTTCCCCACATGAATTGAGACCCTGGTTTTCAGTCATACTTCATTATTCTATCTAATTTACTCAAAACTAATTTGTTGTTAGTTTACTTAAGCTTATTTGCTGTGACAACACATGTGCTGTTACTGTTAAGGTTAAAACATGATTTTGATGCATTAAGAAAAAATTGGTTGCACCTAGGCATGTCTGAGCTGTATTGTCAGAAATTTCTATTTTCTGACTTATGAAAAAGAAATAATCACAGTTTAACTATAGTGTAGCTAGTCTATCAGTAGGAACCCCTACTAATACAATACTCTTACCCAAAGGTACCTTTGTGCTAGCTAAGACTCTGTGCACAGGGATGCTCCAAACACAGGTGCCTGATGGCACAGCACAGCCCATATCAGCACCACTCAATTCCTCACTTCCTAATGGGTTTGCTGCTTGCAGGCTGCCTCATGGGAATGGCCCCCGAAGCACGTGAACTAAAAAAAAACACTAAAGAGTTACTTGTGAATAAAACGGGCCATATTCATATTAAAGAAAATTTACCAGTTTTAGTGTCAACTGTATTGGTTTTGAGCCTGTGAACACTAAGGCTCCCAGGCACATCTGGATCTGTTGTTGTTACTTGAGGCATGCTATTCTTGTTTGTTTAACCTGTGAAAATACAGCAACATTTTTTTCCTGCCTTTCACAAACAACATTTCTGAAATTTTAGTTTTTATTTTTTTATTATATATCTGCATTTTTTTCTATTTTTCCTGCTTGTAGTATAGCCTTAGCTTTGCTTTGCATTCCTCCATTTTATAGTCTAGACTCTGTATTGTTTCTGTCTTCAGATATTCAGTTGTCTTTCATCCATTTATGGGCTAACAAACTAAATAAATACAGGTCTGTCATTGTTTTCAGCTGCCCTGGTCAAATGCTTATGTTGTACAGTATTTTTGCAGCCAAAAAACAGGGCTGGTGATTACAAGTCCTTCCCAAATAGCAGTGACTGAGGGCTGTCACGGCAGACAAGAACAACTTGCAAATAGTATTTTTTTTCTTATGGATAAGTTCCACTAAATCATTTCTGTGTAGACTCTTAATTAATCTTTGCAATAATTTTTCATATCATCTTCCTGCCATTAGGCTGAAAAGGCAGGGGGGAGCAGGAGAAATCTACTGAGGAATGCTCTTCATGTCAGGCTGCAGGTGGACACGTTGGCATGAACCATCCTCTGCAGCCTGTTTACTTGTGCATTGGTTTCCCACAACCCATGACTGCTTTCATTTTCCATTCAAAATCCTTTCTTATATCCAGCCACTCTATCATCTAGCAGATAATGCAGTATTTTTCCTCCATGTTGCAGAGCCATTGGAATATTACAAAACTCTTAAGACAGTTTGACCAGAGTGACTTCCATTTGCTTGCATTTTTATGGTGCAAGAGTCTCTGATTTTTCCTCTTTTCTTGAGAGACTTCCTTCTTCTTCATTCTGGTACTGGTTTTCTCTGTAGTGGGCACTTTACTCCGCTAATCTTTATTATCCACCTGTTTTCTCAGCCTGTAACTACATGCTTAGCATAATGTTTAGAAAATTCCTGCACTTTTTTCCTGGTTTTGGCCTCATTTTGCTTATCCTTGACTGCATCCATGGATTTATCAGGACTCTAGCATTTCCCTCAACTGTTGCTTCAATTCTTGGATCCTGTTTTTAATGAGTTCTGACATGGAGTGTGTCAGGCTGTTATAGTGCATGTTGACTCTAACTCCTGTAGTACAGATTTCCCTAAGAGAAGCATTTCTGCTACTTGTACTGTGTTTCCAGAGCTCTTCTGATTCTGCACATTAATTGTAACAGTGCTTCAAACTGGAGAAAAACATCTTTCTGTCTAAAAGCACATCATATCTAGAAGATGAGTTTTTCAGGATTTGAAGAAAAAGAATTGTACAAAATTGATAGAGCAGCATCAGACTAGCTACTTTTTTTTGCCTTCTCTCTAAAGAAAAAGAGGGCTGGGGGGATTTGGGTTGTATGTTTTCTTAGCTTTCATATTGGTCAAAATAAATTTTGTCTTTAAATACATTTTTATATTTGCTTTTGCCTTCTTGCAGTCTTAATTCATAGAGACGTTTCTGCCGTTCATGGTTGGTTTGTTTTTCATGTTTGTTTTTTATTATTTTTAATATTATTCTCTTCACTATATAGGAGGATACAGCAACTGGAAACCTCCAGTGCATTGCAAAATTTACAATTATCTTAAGAGGATTGGATGTTTCTTTCTTCACCCACGTTGCAGTACCAGAAGAGAAGCAGCAGACTTTGCTCTCTGTGTTCATGTAAGTTGCTTTATTATGTCCTGTACCTAGAGGAGAGTGGCAGATGGTATCTGCTATTGATACTAAGTACTAACTAACTGCAGATGACATTTTTAGATCCTTTCCATGGGGCTTCTGTGTCCCCTATAAAGAATGATAAATCTGGATTGAGTGGAGCCAGGTGGTCAAGAAGTGACTTAAAAATTAGCCCAAGTAGGTCAACAGTCTGTTGTGGAGGAGAAAGGAGCTGGCTAGGGAATGAAGAGTAAAAAACCTGTACTTCTTACAGTTTCTGTGTAAGAGTGATATGTAACTCCTTTGTCTCTCTCCAAGTAGCCCAAATCTCGAGCCATCTGTACAGTGGAGGTGAATGGGTGCTGTTTCACAGACCCTGTTGAGCTGACAAAGAGCAGTGTCTTTATTGAGTAGACTTTGGGCTTTGGCAGGGTTGGGGATGTGCAGGTGAGGGACGGGAATCTGGGATGCTGTGGGGACTTGTGTTCCTAATATAGAATCCTACATTTAAAGGTTGGAAAAGACCTAGATCATTAAATCCAGCCATCAACCCAGCACTACCACTGTCGTTAAGCCATGTTCTCAAGTGCCATATCCACATGATTTTTGAACACTTCAGGGATGGTGACTCCACTGCTTCTCTGGGCAGCCTGTTCCAATGCTTGGCAACCTTTTCAGTGAAAATCTAAACCTCCCCTGGTGCAGCTTGAGGCCATATAGTGCTTTATCAGTTAGATAAATTACTACCAATCTAACTGTATAAGAACATTTTTGCAACAGTGGTTTTATGTTTCATCATGCTTTTTATGTTACTTTTAAAATGCTCTGCAGAGATGACTTGTTTTATATGGAGACAGTTCTAAAATGCTACTTTTTGGGAATTTGTTCCATACTTCATCTGTACTGTTCTGGTAGCCATCACCAGTATCTGTTGTACATAGAGAAGAAATGAGCATCAAATTTTGAAACAGTGCCTTTCACAGTGGGGTAATGTGGCTTGGATCGTAAAGGCAGGAATAAATTGCTGTAGAAAACTTTCCAATGAAGACCTGTCTTGCACAAAGCTAGCCAAATGATGTGAGATAAAAACATAATCTCTGTTCAACCCTTGTCATTTGTTTTGTACAGGCCGGTCGTCTGGATGAGCACCTGCCCAAGCAAATTCCTTTCACTGTTCTTTCTGGGGACAAAAGCTTCCTGGAACTGGAAAACCAATTTAAAATGACCCAGCGGTCAGCTCGCATCCTGAATCCTCACCACATTGAAGGAGACATGATGTGTGCCTTGCTAAACAGCATTTCAGATACCACAAAAGGTAGAAAGTAAAGATTAAACACAATTTTTCCAGTAAACTGATAGTTCTTTCCAATAAAAAAATGGAACACTTACACTGGTTACATAAACTGTTGCTTGGTGCTTCTTGTATTGTAGTGGTATTTCAGTGAATAATAGATCAGAAAATCATTATGCTTGGGCATGTTTTCAAAACAGAATTAAGCATTTTTATTCAGTATAACAAACTGTCATCCCTATATTCTTTATTATACAGGAAACAAAAGTGATGTTTGAGTCTGAAAACTCCTTTCTAGTTAAAGAGAAGCTGTTTAAGGCACTCTTGTGTGCATAATTATCCATTTGTACTCAGATCTGGCTTGATTTATGCTGTGTCTGAAGCAAATGTGACCCTGCTAAAGCATCATTATTTCTCAAAGTACTTCTGTCCATTTTAACTCTGACCTCCTGGCTGCTTCCTGTCATTTGATAATTGTCTTCACTGGCACATGACTCACATGTCCATTTGGAGAAAAAAATCTCAGCGGAAGTTTTTAAGTTCTGTAAAGTGCCAGATTCTAATGGCATGCTGAAATGATCACGTTGGTTTTATATAGGATAATCAAAGAGGATTGAGCCAGCTCATTTTCATACAAAGGAAGGTTACCAGGGCTGAGATGAGTTTTAATACTTAGCATCATTTTAAGGTATTTTGCTGTTTTTATAGAAGACCCGACATTTCTCTGTAGACATTTTTGCTATTTTTGGTTTTTCTAGCTTCTTGTTGTGGTTTTGGAGGGTTGTAAATTCAGGGCATATTACAGAAAGCTGTTTCTGAATTAGCCCTAAACTGTTTTCTGAAAAATTACACTGCTAGTCTTGATACAGGTTTATGAGAGCTATAACATGGTGCTGCTGTTCCAGAGTGCTGTCTCTGAATATTGAATTGACATTGATTGATTAAAGGGAAAAAAAATAGGATAATAGTTTGCTGAAAAAAAAACCCTAAGTGTGCTGAGCTGTAATTGATTTAAGTGTTTTTGATACAGAAAAGGTGTTTACAGAGTTTCTGGCCACCCCAGTCATTAGAAGTTTCTTTATTTAACACTTCTTTCAATGTCCTTTTCTACATTAATATTTACTATTATGGTAATTGGCCCTACCTGGAGGCTGCAAACCTTAACTTGCTGTCTGGCTGCTCATTGTGCATTCCACTTAAGTTAACATATGTGATCATTAAAAAAAAAAATTCTTGAACAGGAAGTTGATGGACTGACATATGATTCCTATGGCTGTTGGCATTCCTTAGCAAACTTGTAAGGAACAGAATTGTTCCCTTTTCTAGTCAGCAAGGGGGGTCCCAGACAGCAAGAGCTGCCTTTGTCTCCCCATCCTGTATTAAAACAGAGTATTAGAAAATTCACTGTTGGTAATAGGTCTGTATTTGCTGCATTGTGGGATGATGTTGTTACCAAGCATTTATAAAGTGTTTCTTTGAAAAGATAAAGCCACCACATAGTACACACATATTGTGTGGCTCAGCAGCATCAGCCATCATTTGCAAGTCTTAATGTGGCAAAACCAGTATTGAAGGGTTGAGATGGAAAGTTGTGCAGTGTATCATAAGGCTGGTATAACTTGTTGACCTGTTACAGAAAAGCAGCTGAGCATAAGGAAATGCAAACAAGAATTGCTTGTTTTGTGACTTTCTCAAGCCTGTGGCTGTTATTCTGGAGAGAGAAGTAAGTGAGAAACAGGACAGAGAATAATCATGTTGAAAAATCCTAGATGGTTGTTGGTATTGGATGAGCTGCAGAATGAATAAGCTCTTTCTCTAGATCACCTTCAGAGCTCCTGAGCACCTGGATTGTGTTTGGATGTGGCAATCTGACAGGTTGTGAACAGTTTTACCAGCACAACTGCTGTAGGAACTGTAGTACTGCATTCATTTTAAAATAAATAAAATATTCTGCGTCTGTTGCAATGCGATACCAGCTGTATGTTACTGTAAGAAACCCTTGGCTGTAGGAGATGCTTGAACTTGCTCTGAGGTTCTCTGCTGCTGCTAAGCCTGAGTTCATAAATGAAGAAGGTTTTTGTTTTTATGCTTGTATTTGTTTCGATTTAGGGTTAATTTGGGAAAAAACCTTTAAAGGGGTTTTCCTAAAAGTAAATTTAAGTGGCCTCTCCTTTAATCGTTTTGGGAAAAGATTTTTTTGAAGAGAAGTGATAAAAACCTTGTTTATTTAGTAGGCAAAGCACTCCCTAGCACAAAAAAAAAATGAACTATATTAAACAACAAAGCTTCTTGTCACTCCCAAGAGATGACAAATTTAGAAAGTCGCTTTTCATAAATTGCAGCTTGGATCACTTAGGCCCTGGTGCTGGAAAATGTCAGGCCAGGCCCTGGTGGGCCATAGGTGCAAGCTCACAGTGCTTTTTTGGGTTTTTAGTCTAGAGTAGGTTGAAACAATTCCAAGAAAAAAGACGAAACCACGGTCTGGGGTATTTTTCTGCCTCAGCTAGTTAAAAACTAACTAAAAGCAAAGGAGAGCTCTGTCCAGCTGTCTCCTGCAGACAATATTGTCTGTGAGAAGGATGTGGGGGAGCTAGTGCAGTTTCTGATAACAAATTCTGTGCTTCTTCTCTCTCCCTTTATCTTTGGAGTCAGTCTTAAAGGTGTAAAACTTATTTCTGGGCTAAACAGACGAATAGGGGTACAATTCAGCATTACCAAGTCACCCCAGGCCAATCCTGAAGCCACAACACGTGACAAGAGCTTCATGCATGTTAACCAAGTGGTTTGGAAAAGACAGAAGAGAAGAGTTTTCAATGTCTTTATAATAAAAAAATAGTGGTGTGCAGAAAAATATCATTATTCCATTGTCTATGTCTTGATGATATCCTGTGTGTTGAAAGTGCACTTTTAATGAGTGCTGGACAATGTCGAGGACAAAGCTGATGGTAGGTTGGGGTCATCATATCCATCTGGACACTGACAGGAGGGCCACAGCTTTTTGGTTGACAAGTTATTTTTGTGTAAGTTAATGTCTTCAGCTTAACTGTATTTCCCTGGTTATATTCAAATGAGATCCTTCAGTGACTGAGCTCTTATATAAAACAGACTCTTTTAAATAATAAGTGCAAATTTTTGGAAGTATTTCTTGTCCTTTCTTTTGAAGAGCCAGTCTTTCTTATGAGACTGTCAAAACCAGTGGTGTACTGAAGGTAGTGTAGTCTGCCAGATGGCCACTGTACCTCTTTCACAAACCCATAAAGTACATTTCACTGTGCTCAAATGGAGTTGCCAGCCTGCGTCTTCAATCTGCTACTCTTGCCTGAAGTGTTTCAATACTACCAAATGCAGCTTCCATGAGAGTTTTTATGTTTGGGAGAGCTGGATTTCAGTTCATTTTAATGAATGCTCCCAAGCCCAAGAGCTTTTGTTTTACATACACCCAGCAAAAGAATTTAAGAGGACAGAACAAATTTATAGAAGACATTGAGAATAGTTGCTTTACTTCTCCATAGTGAAGATTTTCATGGGTGAAAGTCCTTGTGGGGTCCAGTTGGAGGTCCAGCGTGAATGTTACATCTCTCCCCTCTTTGCTTATTCCAAATCCTCAGTTAATACAGATTACAAATTACTATATTAGGTCACGGCCTCCAGCCCCCACTTCCCTGAATGTGAAGAGCATGAGCATCTGCAGAGTGATGCACTGTGAATGAATTCTAGTTTCTGTAGCAATATATTCCTTTATTATAGCAGCCATAGCCTATTGCTGTAGAGAGTGATAGGGAAGTCACCCTTCAGTTGTAACCTTGTGTTTAGCTACAGCAGGAAGTTACTACTGGGTTTGGTATGTCAGTGGCATCTCCTGTGTGTATGCCCCAGGGGAAAAGTAGTGTACTGAGACCTAAGATAATGAGCCTGATCAACAATTGTGGGCCAGTGGATGAACTGGGAAGACTTCACCACTCAGATCATACCAAAAAAATCTTGATGTTTAGCTTAAATCTGACTTGGAATTTGAGAGAGGAGTCCAAGATAAAGGTTAGATGAAGGTCTGAGTGACCATCATTATATTGGCCATATTTTCCAAGAAATGCAACTGGAGGAGAGTGGCAGCTTGAGAGCTGTATTTTTTATTTGCCCTACACCTGAAGGAGCAACTGTAGGCAGAGATACATAGAGTGAAGCTTGCTTTGCATGGAGGAAGAGAGGTTTTGTGTGGTGGTAACCCTCAGCAGCAAGTAGCTGTACTTGCACTTACAGATGATATTACCTTAATACGAAGACCAATTAGAGCAGTAAGTATTGGGGAAGAGTATGTGGGAAGGATCCTCCAGGGGCATATGCAAAAAGAAATAAAAGATTCTAGAAGCCAAGAAAACAGTATTTTAGGGGCAGCATGGCCACACATACCAAATCTGATTGCTAACAAAGGTAAGGGTTGGGTACTGGTCCAAAGATTTTGGCTAAGTAATTCTTGGGATCCTGCATGAGTTAACAAATGGTATCCATAAGGTAGCACTAAAACTCCAGACATCAGCTGTAAAAGCAGAAGGCTCAGTGGTTAGAGAGATAGTGTGATGTGGATGTTGCTGTACATTGGACAGGGGAAGAGGCAGATGAGATTGGGAGTTACTGAAAAGACTAAGAGAAGGAGTATTTTAGGAGAGAAATGAAGGTGAAGTGTGAGACTACACAGTAGACGAGGTGTGTTGTGTGGTAAGGGAGCAGGAGGAAGGCTGGGGAAGGGAAATTGAGTCTCTGGTGCCAAACCTAAAGGAAATTATGAAAGGGTTGGTGGTAACTGGGGAGGTTACAAAAGAAGATCAGGTAGAGGGGGGGGATGTTACCCTGAGCTGTGTGGGCAGCTAATCCAAATTCTGTCTGTGGTGTTTTGATGACAGGACAGTGGATGGCACTTACATTCTGTGAAAGTTACTGGTCTCTCCCCAGAACAGGTTTCTGGGAGACACATGAACTGTCAAAAAATCACTCTGAGCTCTATCTTCATCCAGAGTTTGCTTTCCTGTTTTTTCATTCTTCCAGCAGGAATGTGTCAGTATGTGAGAACAATAGAGAGCAGTAGGATTCCTTCTGAAAGAACAGGTACAGTCAGAGGTTCTTAGCTGATGTGTATTTGACAAAATGTACTAGATAATAGTAAAACTGGGCAGCTGCTTTTCCTCTGACACCAGAGGTGTTGGGAGCTATAGCATGTGCTGAGCTTTTTAACAAGAGATACAGGACATGCCTGATTTCTCAAAATTGAACTCTCTTCATTAGAAAATGCCAGCAGTATCAGGACTATATGCTGATGAAGTGTGGGCTGGATGACAAAACTGAGGTTGATTGAAAACTGGCTGAACAGCCAGACCTGGAACATGGTGGTCATTGGCATGAAGTTCAGATGGGGGTCAGGAACCAGCTGTGTCCCAGTAGAGGGGCTGGTCCTGTTTAATGTCTGTTAATGACCTAAATGATGGGGCAGAGTGTACCTACAGCAAGTGTGTTGATGACACAAAACTGGGGGTGGCAGTTTGTACACCACAGGAACTGTGCTGCCATCCAGAGGAACCTCGACAGGGGAAAAGTGGGCTGACAGTGAGCCTCATGAAGGTCAACACAGGGAAGTGTAGAGTTGTGCATCTGGGGAGAAACAGCTCCAAGCATCAATATATGCTGACCAGGGGTCAACCAGCTAGGAAATGGCTTTGTAGGGAAAGACCTTGGTGTCCTGGTGGACACCAAGTTGACCATGAGCCAGTATGTGCTTTGGTGGCTAAGAGGTCCAGCAGTACCCTGGGCTGCATTAGGAAGATTGTTGCCAGCAGGTTGAGGAAGGTGATCCTGTCTAGTTATTCAGTAAGGTCCTATCTAACAAGTTTGTCTACATTGTCTTTTCAGTAGTACTCAAAAGCTATCTGGACATATGTGCTTTGGTGGCTAAGAGGTCCAGCAGTACCCTGGGCTGCATTAGGAAGATTGTTGCCAGCAGGTTGAGGAAGGTGATCCTGTCTAGTTATTCAGTAAGGTCCTATCTAACAAGTTTGTCTACATTGTCTTTTCAGTAGTACTCAAAAGCTATCTGGACAGAGTCCTGAGCAGGTGATTCTGATTGAGCCAGGAGCCTGGACAATAGGACTTCCAGAGGTCCCTTCCAATCTCCACCATTCTATGACATTGCCTGACCAGTCTGGTGGCCTTTTATAATGGAGCAACTGCAATGGTTGACAAAGGAAGGCTGTGATGTCATCTGCCTGGACTTCTCTAAGGCCTTGACACTGTCCCCCATGACATCCTTATCTCCAAATTGGAGAGATGTGGATTTGATGGATGGACTTGTTGGTGGATAAGGAATTGGCTGGATGGACACAGCCAGAGAGCTGTGGTCAGTGGCTCCATGTCACAGTGGAAGCTGATGACAGATGGTGACCCCCAGGGCTCTGTCTTGGGACTGGTGCTCTTCAGTCTCTTTATTAGTGACACAGATAGTGGAATCAAGGGCACCATCAGCAGGTTTGCAGATGACATGAAGCTGAGCAGTGCAATTGACACACCTGAAGGATGGGATGTCATCCCAGAAGACCTGGACTAACTTGAGAAGTGGGCCAATGAGAACCTCATGAAGTCCAACAAGGCTGAGTGCAAGGTGCTGCACCTGGATCAGGGTAATTCCAGACATGAGTACAGCCTGGGAGAAGAGCTGCATGCAAACAGACCCGTGGAGAAGGACCTGGGAATTCTCAAGGATGGAAAGCTGAACATGAGTCAACAGTGCATGGTCACAGCCCAGAAGGCCAACTGCATCCTGGGCTGCATCAAAAGGAGTGGCCAACAGGTCAAGGGAGGGGATTCTGCCCCTCTAGTCTGCCCTCAGGATTGCTGCATCCAGGTCTGGGGTGCTCAACACAAGAAAGACATGATCTGTTAGAGTGGATCCAGAGGAGGCCACACAGATGATCAGAGATCTGGAAAGAAAGGCTGAGAGTGTTGTGGTTGTTCAGCCTGGACAAGAGGACGCTCCACATTTCAGCCTCCCAGTATTTAAAGGGGACTTATAAAAAGGAGGGACTTTCTGTGAGGGCAGATAGTGACCAGGGGGAATGGTTTTGTACTAAAAGAAGGAAGGTTTGGATTAGATGGTAGGAAGAAATTTTTTACTCACTGGGTAGTGAGGCATTTGACCAGTTGTCCAGAAAAGCTGTGGATGCCCTATCCCTGGACGTGTTTTTATGTCATGTACTTACACCAAGAATTGAGTTAGAGAGGGATTGCTTTAACTGTTCCACCTCTAACAGATAGAAAACTTTTTAGAGCTGTCTGACATGTCTTCCAGGCTGGAAGATTAAAAGGGTAGTTAATAAGGGAGAAGCCACTTGCAAAAAGCCTTTCCTTTGCGCTTTTCCTCCCTTTCATTAGTAATTGTAGTGACTGCTTCTGGGGGAGGAGGGAGTGTGGATTTTGCTTTGCTTTGCTTTGGAAAATGATGTAGAAATTAGTATCTCTTCTGCTCAGAAATAGTAGGCAGCTCCAAAAAGAGTTCACAGTCAGTCTGCCAAGTGACTGGAGAAATACCATTTTAACTATCTATTTCTGGCATCTTTTTGGGCTGCTAATCACTCTTTGACACCAGCTGTTAGACTTTTTCTTCCTGGAATTGGGAAAGTCAGCAAGGTTCTGCTCAAACAGGTTGTGCGTCA